>CM077232.1:12847407-13024907 GCA_039654775.1 Spinibarbus caldwelli
CCAGCACTCAAGTACAAGACCTGAAAGGTTTTCCAAAGTTAAATTCAAAATTAGATGTTGTGGTCTTGCCTGGTGAGTGTAGCCACAGAAAGATGTATTTCAGATTTCTACCCAGTCATCTGATATATCTATATAGGTAATGTGTTTTAGGCATTAATGTACTAACTGATATATAATTCTTCTTTAAATGTAGTAATAATAAACATGCTTGTGTGTGTGCATGTGTGTTCTGGTGAAGTACGATCTCTGCAGGTCATACAAACTGTAAAAAGTGGTAACCTGCAGCCATTTTTTAAAATAAAATCAGTTTTTCATTTTTTCAGTGTACTCATTCCCTATATTCATTGTTTATACAGACAAATTATATTTTCTGAAAAGTAAAAATAAAAAGACAGTTGCAATTAGAACATGACTAAAAGATGGTGCTTGTCTACTATCAAAAACATTTTCTTTTTTGAGCAATGCAAGATCCCTCCATACTGTACCGTTAACATCAATATAGCATGAGAAAATCTGGATTTTCAAAGGCATAAGCGTAGTTCCCTTTTCCCAATGTGATCTCAAATAAAGAATCCAAACATCTGAGAGCAATTGAAGTGTCTTGTGAAATCCATTCTTACCACCAAGCATTGATTTATTATGTGAATTACAAATCTAAATGTTTTTTTGAATAAAGAGGGCGTCCTTTTGTGCTTTTATTAAAAATCATGAGGTACAGGGTGGAATAACTTTTTAAGGATTTCAGACTGTGCTGTAGATCATATGGTTTTTTGTGTTTCCTTAAGCATGATGTTATTACAGTTGTAGTCTAGATTAAACAATTTATACACAGCGATGGTTGTAAGGAAATCATTACATGAACAAAATGTTTCTTTCTGTTAAATACAATGCCTAATGTGGTATTACTGTAAATTTCAGGGACATTACAGGAGGTTCCATATTACTATTTTTTCATCAGTCTATTATTGTGACCATTAGAATTACTTTTTTCAGGACACCTCTATATGCCACTAATGCAGTTGTCTTATGCAATTTCCACTGCACTTCGAGACCTTTTTGTTCAGGGTCATATTTAAATATAATCTATTCTTAAACAGAATATGCATACATTTTAAATGAAATAAGCAAGTGAGAGTATTCAAATAGAAACTTAGTTTACTAAATAATATAAATACTTCTGGGGTAGCACATACGACGAAAAAAAAATCGTTTTCTAGTTGTGGTTATTTTGTGAGAAAAATCTAAATGCTGTCCAAGAACGTACACTGTGAATATTTTTCCCTCAAATACAAATATTTCACTTGCTGATGATGGTGATGATGGAAAAACATTGCATGAGACTGCTGGGTAATATTCCTGCAGCTACTTTTACAGAAATATTTCCTTTTAAACAGTGATTCGTTTGGAGTCGAGTAAGATCAGAAAACGTTCGCTTCATCCAGTGACTCTCAGTATTCAACTCTAATCCATTCAAACGGTAACTCAAACAGTTCGAACGCGCTCTTCTTGCGAATCGGCTCGATTGATTCATTTAAACGAACCGCTTCAAACGAACGAGTCGTTCGCGCATGAACTCTGCTCTCGCGATATAAACTTTTCCCGGTTACCTGAGGAAACGAGAGTTTGATTCAAAGTGTACCCATTTGAATGAACGAAAACAGCCAAAGCTCATCTTAATAACAGAAGGTAGAGTAATGCCAACCAGTTACCTTTAATTCTGTGGACTTTAGCGATTAAAAATACGTTTCTTTGTCTGTGTTATGGAATACTGGCGGTGTTTATGTAGTTATTTACCCGTTAGCTGTGGAAGTGTATGCTGCGTGTAGTCAGCTAGCAACAGCAACAAACCATCTTATTTCTGTCACAGTTTAGCTATGGTTTTGTTTAAACGCTTTCCTTTGGTTTATGTGTAGAATTGTGAGAAAAATAAAGTGAATTTAAATAAGAAGATAAGCTTATTTTCGCTGTGTTTTCTAGTTTCGTCCTCCGCGGTGGGATGTTTAGAAACCAGTTTAACTTAAGTCGCAATACCATAGTTATTGCTGTTATTAATGTTGTAAAATGCGAAATCCGTAAAACATTTCTGCCATCGTGTTAAGTTTATTTATGACAAAAGAATCTAATACCAAGATACCACAGTTTTTCAGTACTAACAAATGAAAGTGACTATAATGTTTTGCCAGGACGTAAATTACTATGATAATTTTTGTAAAGAATAAGTTGATGCAAGAAGCTTGGTTGTGAGTGAAGATAAGCAAGCAGCTGTTTATGTTCTGTTTGGCTTGTGTGTAAGCATTAAAAATAAATAATTATAATAATTTAAGTGAATTAACTTTTCTGCTAAAGCTTGAGCCATTGTAAAAAATTTCAGTTTTTGTATATGTGGCAAATATTTCCATGTGTTAGGCAAAAAACATATTTCATATTTTATTAACATATGTATCTTATATTTTCATATGCATTAATAAACATGCTTTATTGACACAATGGCATACAGTTATTGTTTAGTACATTACAAAGAAATATTTACATACATGCAGGCATAAAGCTGCATGTATATAAATAGAAATGAACAGTAATTTGTGAATTGCTCGAACATCTACATTTGAGGATTTTGACTGGCCTTTCTGATTTCTTTCTTTAGGTTATGTTTATCTTTTTTGGGAGGATCTTGGTTGCATGAAGCAAACCAGAAATGGCATCACTACAAACGCTTCAGCCTGTCCTGAAGATGAAGGTCGACGAGCTCTTCCTCTTTTGGTTGAGTGAGCCGAGTACTCAGGCAATGCTAAAAGACTACCTCAACAAAATCAAGAATGGAGAAGAAATAAATCTAAGCCATGCTGATTTCAAGGGCACAAGCACTTTAGTATTAACAGAAAACAACAACAACAACATTGCCTCAAAGATTAATGCAACAGAGAGAATGACTGCAGCCCTTGGTGCCCCGTGCAGCCCTCCTTCAGCCACCCTGCCATCTGCGAGTGGCAGCAATAACCGAGCGGGAGTGAATGCGAGGGCCCTGCGACGCTCTGTCAGCACTAAGAAGGTAAAGCATCTGCGCTCAGCACTCTCTTTACAATGCAGCATGACCCCAGTTCTGTCACCTTGCAGACTGTTGTATCCAGGCCTGATTAGCAGAGTTTGATGCTTACTTTTCAGCTGTGCTTCTAAGTTAAAAAAATGTGAGAGCCCAATTAAAACTGATCAAATGATTTATTTTTTCCTTAATAAAGGTATACAAGAAGATTACAAGATTAAGTACAAAAAGTGCAATTTTAAAATACTTCTCCCTCAAACTGTATTTAATAATTATGTAAAAAATGTATTGGCCTACTTCAGTTTAAAGTTGGCCAATAAATAATTACGTAATGATTGTTTTGTTTGAAATCAAATCCTTTTGAAGTTTAACAATCACAATTAGAATGTATTGTGATTCCTGTTTTTCCATCCCCACATTTAAGACCTCTTAAAATGATAATTAAGACTTTTATTAAGACTTTTAAACATTTTTAATACTTTTTAACGACCTGCAGAGTTTTTTTTTTATTCATACACATGCTCCTAAATACATTTTACTATTTGCACACATCTAGTTTTAGTTGTAAATGCATTTGAAAAGCTCACGTTGTCAAGCCCTTATTAGTCTAAGGAAATGTGTTATGTTAACTTTCAATTAAGGCAATCTCAAATCCGATAATCCCTCATACAGTCATGGCCAAAAATATTGGCACCCTTGGTAAATATGATCAAAGAAGGCTGTGAAAATTAATCTGCATTGTTAATCCTTTTGATCTTTTATTTAAAAAATTCACAAAAATCTAACCTTTCATTGGATAAGAATTTAAAATGGGGGGAAATATCATTATGAAATAAATGTTTTTCTCTAATACACATTGGCCACAATTAACGGCGCCCTTTTATTCAATACTTTTTGAAACCTCTATTTGCCAGTTTAACAGCTCTAAATTTTCTCCTATAATGCCTGATGAGGTTAGAGAACACCTGACAAGAGATCAGAGACCATTCCTTCATCCAGAATCACTCCAGACACTTTAGTTCCCAGCTCCATGTTGGTGCTTCTTCTCTTCAGTTCACCCCACTCATTTTCTATAGGGTTCAGGTCAGAGGACTGGAATGGCCATAGCAGAAGCTTGGTTTTGTGCTCAGTGGCCCATTTTTGTGTTGTTTTTGAGGTTTGTGTTTGGATTATTGGACGGTTGGAAGATCCAAATGTGGCCCATTATAAGATTTCTAACAGAGTCAGTCACTTATTGATTTTTTTATCTGTTGGTATTTGATAGAATCCATGATACCATGTGTCTAAACAAGATGTCCAGGACCTCCAGCAGAAATATAGGCTCACAACATCAAAAATACAGCAGTATATTTCATTGTACACATGGGGTACTTTTTATCCCTGTGTTCACCAAACCCATCTTAAGTGTTTGCTGCTAAAAAGCTCATTTTTTAGTTTCATCCGACCATAGAAGCCAGTGAAATTCCAGTCGTGCCTGATAACTGAATATGCTGGAGTTTGTTTTTGGATGAGCTAGAAGAATTTTTCTTGAAACCCTCCCAAACAATGTGGTGATGTAGGTGCTGTTTGACAATTTTCTTTTTTTTAAGGTTTTCTGACCCTGAGACTCAACTATTTTCTGCAATTCTCCAGCTGTGGTCCTTGGAAAGTCTTTATCCACTCAAACTCTCCTTCTCACCGTGCATTAGGACGATATAGACACACGTCCTCTTCCAGGCAGTTTCGTAACATTTTCTGTTGATTGGAAATTCTTAATTATTGCCCTGATGGTGGAAATGGAAATTTTCACTGCTCTAGGTCTTTTCTTAAAGCCACTTCACTAATTTGTGAAGCTCAATTATTTTTTGCTGCACATCAGAAATATATTCTTTGGTTTTTCTCATTGTGATGAAATATTAATGGAATTTGGGCTTTGTTTCCCTATTTATATTTCTGTGAAACAGGAAGCCATGGCTGGATAATTTCATTTTCATAATCACCCTGGAGTGCTCAAAATTGTGAATATGAATGGGAATATACTTCAGAGAAATTTTACTCATAAGAATTTCTAGGGGTACCAATAATTGTGTCCAACGTGTTTTAGAGAAAAACATTTATTTCATAATGATATTTCCCCCCATTTTAAATTCTTATTATCCAATGAAAGGTTCAATTTTTGTAATTTTTTTTTTAAATAAAAGATCAAAAGGATTGACAATGCAGATTAGTTTTCACAGCCACCTTTGATCATATTTACCAAGGGTGCCAATATGTTTGGCCATGACTGTATCTCACTAACAAACATAAACCAATTTATTTTATTTTTCCACTTGTTAATATTTCATGTGGTAAAAAACATTTGCCAAATGCATTTCTAGCACAGTTTGGTTGGAAATTTCAAGGAATGTTTCATAAATGACGGTCCTACACATTTATTAACAGCCATTTTACGACTAAGAGAGGGTTAAACTACTTTTTCCCAGTTTAGCCACAAGAGGATGCTGAATGGCTTTTGCTGCTGCTGGTCAGTGTATGTAGGGCTCCTGCTCTGGTCAGATGAACTCTGTGAATCCTGCATGTCTTTCGTGTAAAGAAATCCTGTTCGTGTGTGGCCAGAGGTGGGCGAATCTCTGTGCTGTCAATCCCTGGAATGGTAATGACTCTGTCATCATGAGCTGTCCAGCGATGCTGGTGGACTTTGCTGCTGAGGTTTCGGAGCCTATAAATTGGATTATGCAGGGATGTCTGTAATTAAAGCAGTACCTCCATGATATTTCCTGCTGTCAGTATCCGATCAATGTGTCATTAAATTCACACATATCTTATTAGTCCAATAAGAGGAAGGTGATATCAAGAAGGCTTATTCATAAGTAACATTGATGCACCTGTGGAAATTAAAAAGATTATGAGATAAAATTAGCTTTTGATGTGAAACGCAAAAAGTCCCTGTAATGTGGACACAGCACAACAGAGGAAATTTTCTCTGTCTTTGGAAAGTCTTATTTCAGTCACATGCCAAATTTGTTCAAAGCTTGTGGAAAAATAATATAGCAAAATGTGAGAAGCAGAAACTGCAAACTTAGATTTTATTTAAGGATGACAAATAAAGTTGCATTTTGAGGAAAGACATCTGTTTGCAGTGAATGTAAATCATATAGGGACATTATCTGACCAGTGTGATTCTTTATTGTGAAATGCAAAGCAGATGTGTCTAGGCTTTGATTTCTATGTCCAGTTATTATCAGATGCTTTGGTGATCCTATGTGCTGATGGAACAACTGTTGGGTATTTTATGTTTTTTGGCATGGTACAATCAACATGTGCCCACAACACAATGTATTACAGAGATTTTGATCCTGTATGTTCTATTTTAAGAGGCTAAAGGAATTCCAGAATACAAACACAGTCTCCAAAGTATTAGTTAAAAATTCAATTAACGTCATTCTGATGCTCATCGGAACAACTGTTCCAACTCTGACACAGGACACCAGTAAAGATAGCCTTGGTTCCACTTTGCAGGAATTAACTACTGGGAATTTGGCTTACACTTCATAGGCAGTTTACATATTTATCCGTGTAATACAGTATGCGTAAACTCAGTCAGATGCTGTTAATGGTCAGAATAATTGGGTGTCCGTCATGCCTGACTCCCAGTTGCAAGGTGAGAGGTCATTAAGGCATGTTGATTGGAAAAATATAAGCTAATTGAAGAAATAACTTGTGTATATTAATTACTTTAGGTGGAGAACTTGCCTTCTTTGTGTGACATTTTTCATTAAATTTTTCCTGCTTTTCTGTCATTTCCAAATTTTAATATTCAACATTTAATATACAAATATATATAAATACTAAAGAGTCAGTTTAGTAAAAGTAAAAATACAAAATGCTTCCTGCATGTACCATCCCTACAGTTTAGTGTCTTCACTTTGAAGTATGGGTAATTAAAAGGGTCCTTTTTGTCAGAAGTGTTAGTTCTAATCAAGTTGTATATTAGAAATCAAGAGCGTTTTGTGTTGTTTGATGCACATTTCTGCCTTGAAGTCTCGTTTTGGTTCTTATCCCTTTCATTATGTTCAAATGATATGCAGCTACATTTTGACTTGTAGCTTTTATTTGGAAGTTTGATTTGACTTTTGATAGCAATTTATAACTCTTACAGCCCCCTTATCACATAGTGTTTATATTTTTCTTTCCTCCAGCACTTGAGTTGTAGCATGTTTGTTAGTGCTCCTCACTTTTGCCTTGCTAGTCATCCTCTCTTCAACCACTTGGCTTTACTGACTGGACACAGAGCTTTGTTTGGAAATTGGCACTGTCTGCACGGACAGCTGTCACCTCTTGTTCAGGCAGATCTTTTTCTCGTTCTCTTAGTACCAGCTTACTCTGACAGTGGAGAGTTGTTTTACATATAGCACAAACACACTGAGCCAAATGGAGGGTTAGGAGAAAACTTTCCAATAGACCCAGATGACAAACAAAAATATTGACATTTTCACCAGCAAGTTTACTTTGGACCTTTTGTTGTTTTTTCCTTATTTTTTTAATGGACTGATGTGCAAGGACTGCAAAAGCAGTTAGCGAGAAAATTGGGCTTATCAAATGTGTGCAGTATCCTGCCATTGGATGACAACAGGAACTGTTCCTACAGGAATGAGTGGAAGAATGTGGACTTGATGATCTGACATCTAAAAATACTTATTTAAGCCAGGCAGGGCTTTATTTTTGCACCACTTTGTTTGTTAGATGCTCTGGCTCCAAGCCTTCGGTGCATATTCACTCACTTTTATGGCAGATCAGTTGTCACTAAAGTCTGCTTTTATTAATCCAATTAGTTTTCAAAACAATAATGGGAATAAGAAAGGGATTTTCAGATGCACAACGCCCAGCCTCAGAGGCTGAGTTTCTTTGGATCAACATGGTTAGAGAGAATTGATGTAATTGCAGTCAGTCTGGGAGCGGATGTTTGTTAAAGGACTGAAGATACATTTGTTTCTTGGGGTTGCCTAAACGGAGCATGTTGGGTCTTTTAATAGTCCTCAACTGCTTCAGCCATCATTCTTTGAATTCAATACTTCTACGCTGTGCTACTAACTAAGACTTGTCATCTATAATAAGCCATGGAATGGCTGGAAGCTGTAGCCTTGGAAAGCAAAATAAACAAAACATAGGCAGTAATACATGTGTAAAGGTTTATTTTCCACCTTTCAAGGAAGGCCAATTCAGGCGTTGTGCAGTTTTGCTATACAGAATTTAAATTGAACATGGGCATATACAGTGGGTACGGAAAGTATTCAGACCCCCTTCACTTTTTTCAATTTTGTTATGTTGCAGTCTGATACTACAATTGTTTAAATTCTTTTTTTTTTCTCATTACTCTACACTCTGTCCTTTATAATGACAAAGTGAAAACAGAATTTTAGAAATGTTTGTAAATTTGTTAAAAAGAAAAAACTGAAATATCACATTTACATAAGTATTCAGACCCTTTACTCAGTACTTAGTTGAAGCACCTTTGGCAGCAATTACAGCCTCGAGTCTTTTTGGGTATGACGCAACAAGCTTTTCACAACTGGATTGGGGGAATTTCTGCCATTCTTCTTTGCAAATCCTCTCAAGCTCGGTCAGGTTGGATGGGGACCGTCTGTTGACAGCCTTTTTCAGGTCTCTCCAGAGATGTTCGATAGGGTTCAAGTCAGGGCTCTGGCTGGGTCACTCTAGGACATTCACAGAGTTGTCCCTAAGCCACTCCTGTGTTGCCTTGGCTGTGTGCTTAGGGTCATTGTCATGTAAGAAGGTGAACCTTCGGCCCAGTCTGAGGTTTTGAATGCCCTGGACTGGGTTTTCATTAAGGCTATCTCAATATTTTGGTGCATTGAGCTTTTCTTCTACTCTGATGAGTTCCTCAGTCCCTGCCACTGAAAAACAGCCCAACAGCATGAGGCTGCTACCACCACACTTTACTTTTGGGATGGTACTCTGCAGGTGATGAGAAGAGCTGGTTTCCTTCAAACATGATGCTTAGAATTGAGGTTCATCAGACCAGGTAATCTTGTTTCCCAGAGTCTGAGGGTCCTTTAGGTGCTTTATTGCAAATTCCAAGTGTGTTTTCATGTGTCTTCACAGAGGAGAGGATTGAGTTTGGCCACACTGCCATAAAGCCCAGATCGGTGGAGTGTTGCAGTGATGTTTGTCCTTCTGTAGGTTTCTCCCATCTGCATATATGATCATGGAACTCAACTAGAGTGACCACCAGGTTCTTGGTCACCAGTCTAGACAAGCCCCTTCTCCATCAATTGCTCAGTTTGGCTGGGGACCAGCTCTTGGAAGAGTCCTGGTTGTGCCAAACTTCTTCCATTTGAGAATTATGGAAGCCACTGTGCTCTTGGGAACCTTCAGTGCAGCAGAATTTTTTTGTAGCCTTCCTCAGATCTGTGCCTCAATACAATCCTGTGTCTGAGCTCTGCAGGCAGTTCCTTTGACCTCATGGCTTGGTTTTCGCTCTGATATGCATTATCAGCTGTGAGGCCTTTTACAGAGAGGTGTGTGCCTTTCCAAATCATGTCCAATCAATTTAATTTACCACAGGCGGACTCGAATCAAGGTGTAGAAACCTCTCTGCAATGATCAAGAGACATGGGAGGCACCTGAGCAAAATTTCAAGTGTTGTTGCAAAGGGTCTGAATACTTATGTAAATGTGATATTTCAGTTTTTTCTTTTTAATAAATTTACAGACATTTCTAAAATTCTGTTTTCACTTCATCATTATGAGGTACAGAGTAGAGATTAATGAGAAAAAAAATGAATTTAAACAATTGTAGTATCAGGCTGCAACATAACAAAACTGAAAAAAGTGAAGGGGGTCTGAATACTTTCCGTACCCACTGTAGATGGTTAACAGATTAATTAATTTATTCCACTATTTTTAAACATTGTTTTGCGTTAAGCAGCAATTTAGAGCTTATGTACGACAAGTTACATATTTACACATGAGGGTGCTGTAAACTATTGTCTTCCTCTTAGTGTTAATTGAGTGCTGTGTGGGACTATTTAATGCATTAAAGTCCCCCTGTGGTGAAAATCAAGTTTGTTGTTTATTTGTCTATGTGGTGTTTTTAATATGCTTTTAGACAAACCCTGTGCCAAACGTTTAATGAACACCATTGCTGAGTATTTTCTCCTTAAAACTTTAGTTTCCCAATGGCAGTCATAGAAACGCGGTTTGAAACAGCCCTTTTTTTTGCTACGTCACAAATTTCAATAACCAATCACATCAAGGGATCCAATCATTTGCATATCGTTAACTGTGCTGCAAAGCAGAGGGTCTAGTGATAAGGCAGCCAGGTTAATCCGGTAACCGTTATATTTTTCTGTAGATTTTTCGCTAACTGTTAATATTTCCCCCTATTTTCACGGTGGCATGTGCTGTTAGTGCTTATTTACAGGTGCATCTTAATAAATTAGAATGTCGTGGAAAAGTTCATTTATTTCAGTAATTCAACTCAAATTGTGAAACTCGTGTATTAAATAAATTCAGTGCACACAGACTGAAGTAGTTTAAGTCTTTGGTTCTTTTAATTGTGATGATTTTGGCTCACATTTAACAAAAACCCACCAATTCACTATCTCGACAAATTAGAATACTTCATAGGACCAATAAAAAAAAAAAACATTTTTAGTGAATTGTTGGCCTTCTGGAAAGTATGTTCATTTACTGTATATGTACTCAATACTTGGTAGGGGCTCCTTTTGCTTTAATTACTGCCTCAATTCGGCGTGGCATGGAGGTGATCAGTTTGTGGCACTGCTGAAGTGGAATGGAAACCCAGGTTTCTTTGACAGTGGCCTTCAGCTCATCTGCATTTTTTGGTCTCTTGTTTCTTATTTTCCTCTTGACAATACCCCATAGATTCTCAATGGGGTTCAGGTCTGGTGAGTTTGCTGGCCAGTCAAGCACACCAACACCATGGTCATTTAACCAACTTTTGATGCTTTTGGCAGTGTGGGCAGGTGCCAAATCCTGCTGGAAAATGAAATCAGCATCCTTAAAAAGCTGGTCAGCAGAAGGAAGCATGAAGTGCTCCAAAATTTCTTGGTAAACGGGTGCAGTGACTTTGGTTTTCAAAAAACACAATGGACCAACACCAGCAGATGACATTGCACCCCAAATCATCACAGACTGTGGAAACTTAACACTGGACTTCAAGCAACTTGGGCTATGAGCTTCTCCACCCTTCCTCCAGACTCTAGGCCCTTGGTTTCCAAATGAAATACAAAACTTGCTCTCATCTGAAAAGAGGACTTTGGACCACTGGGCAACAATCCAGTTCTTCTTCTCCTTAGCCCAGGTAAGACGCCTCTGACGTTGTCTGTGGTTCAGGAGTGGCTTAACAAGAGGAATACGACAGCTGTAGCCAAATTCCTTGACACGTCTGTGTGTGGTGGCTCTTGATGCCTTGACCCCAGCCTCAGTCCATTCCTTGTGAAGTTCAACCAAATTCTTGAATCGATTTTGCTTGACAATCCTCATAAGGCTGCGGTTCTCTCGGTTGGTTGTGTAATTATATAAAATATTGGTCACAAATTGTTGGTCACTTTCTAAATAATAAAAGTATATCACATTTACTAATAATTATATATAAATAATTTTTTACAGATGCTAATATGTTAGAAACGATGCATTGCAATACAAATGGCAACTTGTATCCGTTTTTTTTTTTTTTTTTTTTTTAATCGATCGTTAAATTTTATGCCGATGCATCAATGCAAATCGGTGAATCTTACCAACCCTAATACATGGTGATTCAAATGCCTTATGTTGGCTAATTACTGATGTTGGTTTCTTAATTATAATTACAAAATTGCTTAAATTATTAATTATCTAAACATATGGTGTAGGGCTGTGCAATTAATCGAATTTGATTAGCATGCGCACCTCATCAGTAAAGCAGGTTCCGTGATTAGTAGTAAATCGGCATCACCTGATCTCAGATGGAAATCGAATTTGATTAATTGCACAGCCTTAATATGGTGTATTTTGAATTTGGCACAATAGGTAGATGCTGCATAATACATGTTATACAGTGCATATTTTTTTGAGATGTTTTAATTCCCCTGTATAGTGACTCTGATTCAGAATGGGCCCATGTTTAGTGGTCTGAGCTCTGCACTAATTCTCTAATATCCTGCACTGATGATTGGTTGACGTTGCATGTCTCAGATTCAAAGTGCATTCATCACTAATCCATCAAATTTAAAAAAAAAAAAAACAACTTGAGTAACTAAATGACAATTGAATTTCAGTTTTGGGGGGAATTGTTTTTTAATAGCTGCATGATTAATCCCTAAATTGGACATCTTAAGTTTGCTTTTGTAGATTTAAAGTATGCTAGTCTCTCAGAATGTTTGAATCCTTCTGCAGTTAATCTGTTTTGTTCTTAGTAGCCACTGTATCTCCTGGATACAGAATCAGAGGGTTCCAAGAGAGCAGGTCTGTGTCTTTACATAACCTCTATGAGAGCAGTGGAATGCACACTGAAAAGGGCAGATCCACCCCCCCTCCTCCACCACTCTCACACAAACACCCTCGTTCTATCTCCCCAGTGACTTTTTAGGACAAGACTGTATGACCTCTGCCAGCCACTATCGGATGTATGGAGCAACAGGCAGGGCTGTGATTCAGGCTACTGCACAGCTAAAGCGAGCAGCTGCAGTTCACCATTAAGAGAGCTGGTGCTCTGATAAAGACTGGCAGAGGAGTGTCCTGTGGTGGAACAGTCACTGAGCAAGATTAGCCTGACCCCGGAGTGCGTACTGCCTGCCACACTGGCTCCATTAGCCGACAGCAGCATGAGAATGAAGGAGATCTATTTACGGCAGGACCCTGACCTGAGAAAGGAGCTGGCACTGCTGGCACGCGGCTGCGACTTTGTGCTACCCTCTCGCTTTAAGAAGAGGCTCAAAGCCTTCCAGCAAGGACAGGCAGGTTGTCTTATATGTTCTGTGTGAAGCCATCAGACTCATCTTGTTTGCTTAATGCTATTGCTGTCAGTCTCAGTCGGGATGTGATGGGACGTTAGCGTTCATTAGTTGTGTGGTTATAGCTGTGCCATTGTAGTTTTTTTAAATAACTGAGTGGCTAGAGGATTATCGGTGGTTTTAAGAGCATCCAAATGTTTAGGATTGAGCAGGAGGCTCTGTCTGCCCTGTGCTGGAGTTGATGATGGTCATTCCCTTTTATAGACATGGCTGACACTTACTGGGGAAGGCAAGATTAAACGCATTCATCTCTCACAGTGGGTTAGACTGAGCAGAATCCCCTTCATGCTACATCAGAGAAACATTTTCCAAATGTATTAGGCTTCCAAACTTCCATGCAGGGTCCTAGAAGTTAGTGTATTTGAAAGCAAAAGCTTAGCTGCTTTTTGTGCTGTTATTCATGAGTAGCAGTGGACTACTGCTGGACCTACGTTATGGATGTCTCTAGAATAAGATGAGATAGTGTAATAGCTAATCTATCACAAGAGGTTGAAGCAATAAGTAAATTATCAAAATTACCACGACACCTAAGCTTATAAAGTCATCAGATGTTTTTTTTTTTTTTTTTTGGACATGTAAACACTTCCTTAATGTGCTGTTTACTGAGAGGGGATACGGCTGTCGATTTGATGTCTTAATGGTGCATAAATATGGCTGCACAGTTAATGACAATTGAATTTTCATTATGGCCTTGTGTGATTTATTGAGCTACAAAAAGCGGTGTTTTCATAAACAATGATTCTACAGTGTTATCTATATTGTACTGTTTTTTTGTTTCAGTTGCGTCATTGTGTAGTTGAAAATAATTTAATTACATGGTCTTGTAATGTTTTTTTGTTTTGTTCCGATTTGCTTTTTTGATGTATTTAAAATGTTATGATAAATCTTGGACCTGGTTTGTTTTGTTCATGGCTTAGAAATATTTACTGAAGTTTTTTTAAAGTCCTAGTTGGAGAAAATAATTTGGTAAAATATGTTGGAAACCAAGACCTCTAAAGAACTGGGCGTTCACTGATGCTTTCTATAGTATGAGATGCATTTGTGTATGCAACCCACTCTAGGTCCATTTAATTATTACATTTTATGTCATATTTTGCCTTGCTAAGTTAATGAAATAAATTAAATGTTTTTTGGACCAAGAGGTTAAAAATGAATTTGTAATAAATAGAGTATTAAAATCAAATGTGATCCTTCATTTTTATGCCAGAATGAAGCATGGCAGTGAAGGTTTTGAATATCTGCTTCCATATCACGATAACCAAATGTTGCCACCTAAAATATTTATATCTCTCAGGATAAAACAGCAGCACAGAAGGTCAGGTTACCTGGAGCCTACATGTCCATGTGTTGTCTAATACAGAAAAGCCAAATGGGTCTTGTTCAGTGCAATGTTGCTTATTCTAGAGAGTGGGCTTTGATGGAGTTTTTTTCCCCTGTGTGGAAGTTCTAGGAGGTCAAGATCTTCACAGCTGCAGCCTGACACTCAAATAGTTGAGGTTTTAAGTTACTGTGGGAAGCTGAGCCTTTGAAAAATCAGTAATAAGAGGAATCTAACCACAAGTGTTCACAAAACATTTGGGCATGAAGGACGTTTTGTCATTTGATAAAGCCATCATACTGTTGTTGTGCACACTTGGGTCACGTTTTCTCAAAATCCCCAATAGTTTTTTTAAATGTCAATCTTCATAGAGCTTTCATCCACCTAACTCTGTTCTGCAAATTTCATGGCTTTTTAAACTTCTTGAACAAACATTTCAGGCAAGGCTTTGTCAAGTCAACATCAAAGTTTGCCTCTGATTGTTCCTCTTCTTTTTATAAACTGTGCTTTAAATTGAATATTCTTTTTTAGTCAGTGTAACTAAATACTTCGTTGTCGAATGTATAACCAGTCCAATAGTTTATTTCTGATGTTGTTTGCTATACCAAGTTAATCTGTTTCCAACAGTAATGTTTGCAAGTCTGAACCTGCGGTCCATCACAAGTTGTAGCTGTTTAAAATTGTTCTTTTTCAGAACATGATAGCATATAGATTTGACACAAGGACAACAGGTTAGCACTGGTTATCGCACTGTAGAGAGATTCCTGTTTTTTAACTTCATCCAGACCCAGCCAAAAGTCATAGTTGTTTATGTACATCATGTACTAGACAGTTTTCCTGTCAACAAGTAGAAGAGTTTTGTTTGTTTTTATCATGTTTTGTATGTTTTAAGGAAATGTAACAAACTTTAAGGAAAACAAATTTAACAAATTGAAAATGCTAAACGAAAAGGGCTTACCCTCATTTTATATTTTAAATTTGTTCAGTTGATGTCATGAATGAGTCACAGCTCATGTTTCAAACCATTATCCACGTTAACATTTCTTATCCTTCATGTCATCACATAGAACAAAAATCCTAAAAATATTGCAAGCCTTCTCCTTAAAGTTATCCACAAGGGTGTGCGTCTGTCAAAATTGTTTTAAACTGTGTGTTTTACGCACTCTGAGGTGACTTAATTAAGCCATCACTGTGAAATGCTGATTGAGGTGTAATTTTCAGAGCAACCGTACATCTCTCCCACGATGATTCTTGTAGCTAATGGTTATTATTTCTGTCTTTTTCAGCAGGCGCAGGCTAAGAAAGAGCCCGTTACACCAGCTTTAAGTGAAAGCATTCCAAAGTTCTACTTCCCTCGAGGACAGCCCCAGGCCAATATCAACATAGACAATCTTATTTCCAAGATAGAACAAATATTTTCTCAATTTCCTGATGAAAGAGTCACTTTAAAAGACATGGGGCTAGTTGCCAAGGTAAGTGTGGTTTGTAACGTGCCACCTTTATCCGCTCTGCAAATTGTTCACTAACGTATAACTGTTTACAAGTTTGAAGGTTTTACTTTTCCTGTAGCCAGTGGAAAAATATCACCACTGTTTATATGTTGAATTACTTATCCTGAAGAGAACCCGTCTAGGTAAACGATGGGATTCAGGAATTTAAACAGAATGATTTATAAACATAATCATTGCTAATTAGCCCCATTTATAGTTTCTACAGCAAATGTGAAAGATGTAGTCACTTACCAGAAACCTCTGATTGAGCTCAATTGCCCGTTTAAGAGAGAATGGTCATAGTGTTGCTTTTTATTTCTGAACTCTACTGTAACATTCAGATCTCAAAACTTAACAGTCTGTTTGGCACTTATTTGTTTAGATAAAAATATAACATTCATTTTGAAATTCATTACGTCTTGACCCATTTTGTCATCCTAAGGTTGCAATAACAGTCTATTTCTGTGTGACACTTTTGTCTCCTTGCAGGCCTGCGAGTGCCCACTCTATTGGAAAGCTCCATTGTTCCATGCTGCTGGAGGAGACAGGAGGAGATATGTGTCCGTTCACAAGTTTGTGGCAATGTGGCGAAAGTAAGACAATAGTTCTCTTCACAGTGCCCTCTCACATTAATAAGTGTATGAATGTCCTCTTATCAAGAGCAGTGAGCTCTGTGTATGATTTTGTTGGTATGATTATTTTGTACGATAATACTGCTTTTTACTGCAGGTGTCCCTGCATTGCTTTGTAATTTATTTATTTTTAATTTTTTGTGTGTGGCTGTCTTGTATATTCTCATTCACGTCAGGGGTGGTGAAAATTCTGCAGAGAGCCCATGAACAGATATTTGACATGCACTAGATTTTCCTTAAAATATAATTTTATGAAAAATATATATAAGTATATGATATGCCTTCTATATCATTGATGTACCATGTCTAGGAATACATTTATGTAAATATTTTTAATGACATTATTAGTGTTCCTGAGAAAATTGGGAGTTCCTGGTTTGGCTGAGCATCTGGGTGGGGGGTCCCTAAATCTTTAAAGGTTGAAAACTCTTGTTTTAAATCATTATTCTTCCATCATTGTACGTCAGAACTGGCTGAGCGTGAATTCTGGAACCTCATTTGTAGATTCCAATAATCCGAAGACGTATATTTGAAGTGAAGGCTTTTGGAGACCATATTGCTCTTTGAAAGGGTGAGAGGGAGCCTGAAACCATCTGTTTCCTCCCCACAGAGTGCTTCAGACCTGTCATGATGACGCATCCAAATTTCTTCACCTTCTGGCCAAGCCTGGCAGCAATTATTTGGAACAAGAGGACTTTATTCCATTCCTGCAGGTACAGAGTTCTGGAATAGAGACCTACCACTGAGAACACAGACACACACAGGTCAAAATGCACCGAGCATTGATGATTTCAGCATTATATTATTTGCTCTCATTGCTTTTTTTATGTACTTGCAAAATTCCAAATGTGATGCTTAATGTTAAATAATTGTGTGCAGAAGTGCATTCTTTGAGTTCAGTGATGGACATGTTATTTATATTCACTGGCAGGATTGACCGTGCACACTGGAGGAGATCTATTCTGGCATCCGCACTTTAATTTGTATTGTGTAGCTTTAGCAATTGCTTTGACCGTTTTGATGAATGAAAAAAGTATTGTTATGGAGTAGATTGGCCTGTTCCCATCTGCTCCTTTACAGCAGTGATTTATGTGTTTTTCTATTGTTTAATTTCACATGGGGAAGGGTCATAGAGTCCCGCACCTCCCCCAAAATAAGTTGTCGTAATATATCGCCTTTTACGCATATATACCAGTATTTGACTATGGAACATGCATGAGTAAAATCTTTGTTTCTCTCCTGAAGAATGCACTAGATGGAAGAGTCAGCAGGCCATATGTATGCAGAGAGTGAGACTGGCTGAAACTGATGCACAAGCTAAAAACTGGATTTGGCCTTAAAATCACCCCTTTGTTCTTCGAAGTTTAATACCTTTAACATTTCCACACATCTTGTACCAACGCATTAGCTTCTGCAAGTGGACAGACTAAACTGATTCGCCTTTTCTCTGTAATCTAATCCAGAGCCTCTTTGCACACAAATGGATTTAACATTGCTGTTTTTTTTCTTCTCCTGTAAGCCGTGTCAGTTATTATATGCTGACTTTGATGTTATATTGGTGTGTGAATCATTTTTATACCTTTTTTTTTTTTTTTTTTTTTCTCTCAAAGGATGTGGTGGATTCACATACAGGTCTGGCATTTCTAAAGGAGGCTTCAGACTTTCACTCACGCTACATTACCACTGTAAGGAATACTTCCAGTTGTGTATTTTTCTAGTAATTCAAATGCTTTTTGTATATTAAGCAAGGATTTGCACCATTAACTAAAACCTCAAATAACCTGAACAGACTGTATGCACTCTTATTATTTTGGTGCACCATAAGTCTGGACAGGTTACAGAGCAGCATTGTCTTGTTGAAATACGTCAATGAACGTGATGTTCAACAAGGTGCTTTTTCTGCCAACAGGTAGTCCAAAGGATATTTTATAATGTGAACCGCTCATGGACTGGAAAAATAACATGTTCAGAACTGAGGAGAAGTAGTTTTCTACAGGTAAATGTTATGAGTCTATATCTACAACTAGAGTGGACATTTGTCAAATTAATTTTCTTGACAAATGTAATTGTAACCAACATAAACAGAAAATAAGTGTATGCTTAATATACAGCATTTTAACCTTGCCCACATTAATATTATTTTAGATTAATTGCTGATTTAGTATTATTATTTTTATTATTATTATTATTATAGATTTGAAGTAATATGATTTTGTTGAAAATAAAGTTGTTTTGGAATTTCTACTGCTGATTTTTCTGAAATCAGGCTGGCCTATCTACAATTTAGGTGACTAAGCTTTTCCATTGTGTTTTCCAGAATGTGGCACTACTTGAAGAAGAGGAAGAGATTAACCAGTTGACAGAGTTCTTCTCTTATGAACATTTCTATGTCATCTACTGTAAGTTCTGGGAGCTGGACACAGATCACGACTTGTATATAGACCAGAGAGACCTGCTGCGACATAATGATCAAGGTACTCGTCCACCCTCTTCTGTTTCCTCCCCACCGACCTTCACACTCTTCTGACATGCTGTTTAACGATTGGCTGCTTACTGCTGGAGGTGACGTTAAATATCCCCTCCAGCAGCACTTGACTGCATATGTTTCTGTTTGCTGCAGAATGAGTTTAGTAAATTGAACGAAGTGCGGTGAAACTTTAGCATCAATTTCCTCTAGCATGACGGCATGTCTGGCACTCTAATCATTTTATCTCCTTTCAGGCAGGGTCAATAATCATTGCGTCTTTAAAATGATAAAATAAGGATATTAAAGCACTATGTCTTGCGGTTGCAATTTACATTATTTACAACCTTCGACAGCAAATTATTACCCAGTTTAAGCATTTTCTACGAATAAAGGAGAAGACTGTGATGTGATTTTTCTGCTCTCTTTTGACAGCCATATCCCACCGAATGATTGAGAGATTATTCTCAGGAGCTGTAACCAGGTACCATCTCTGATTTTTCAGACATTCTTTTGTTTCTCTCCCAATTTTTGAAAGCTTGCGTGTCATATTATTATAGATTTTATTATAGAGTGTTGTGGTTAATTATAGTCTCATGCTCAGGGACAGAAAGGTTCACAAAGAGGGCAGACTGAGCTATGCTGACTTTGTGTGGTTCCTCATATCTGAAGAGGACAAAAAGACTGAGACCAGGTAACTGAAACAACCTTCCTTCATCTATTTTTATTGCTTATAGATGTTCCAAAATGGTTTAGTAAGTTTTTGTCAAAATAAGACTGCAGCTATCAACTTCCTTGATAATTAATGTGTCAATTCTTTCTTCAAAATTAAACCAACTTTAAATGAATAACATTTTAATTAATACTGTAATTTATTTTACAGTATTATTTACATCTGTTTACATCATCTGCTTTTTATTCTTGTTGATTGTGTAGCATAGAGTACTGGTTTCGCTGTATGGACCTGGATGGGGATGGAGTTCTGTCCATGTATGAACTGCAGTACTTCTACCAGGAGCAGTCTCTCAAGCTTGAGGCCATGGCCATTGAACCACTTCCTTTCGAGGACTGCCTCTGCCAAATGTTAGATATGGTTAAGCCAGAAGTCCCAGGTATTGTTTGAAATGATGAATAATGTTGGATTGAATTTCCTAGGTATTTTAGACTTAATGCATGCTTATCTGCTAGCAAAAGTGAGCAAAACCGTAAAATCACTTCCGATTGCTTTATTTTTTTCAGGAAAGGTCACTCTCAGGGACTTGAAGAGATGTAAACTTTCCCATATTTTCTTTGACACATTCTTCAACATTGAGAAGTACCTAGACCACGAACAGAGGGATCCCTTAATGGCTGCAAGGGTAAATAACACATTATTTATATCATTTTATTGCTGGTCACTTGGATGCTGTAATAGTATTGGTGTTTTGCATATGTAATTTTATAGGATGCTGAGACAATGGGACAGGAGATTTCTGACTGGGAGAGATATGCTGCAGAGGAGTATGATAACTTGGTAGCGGAGGAAACTGCAAACGAACAGTACAACAATGGGTAAGACTGCGTTTCTCACAGTTGAACTGCCCACAGACCGCAATTTCATTACTGCGCAGCATCATAGATGAGCTAACAACACTAAACTTCAGCTGTGAGCAACCTATCTAAACTCTGTCTAGACTCAGTCCTTCATCTAACAGGACTTCACCTCATGCAGCAGTTTTAATAACATCAATTCAATTTCGTCATTGGCTGCATTGTCACTGCACTGAATCAGTGATCGGAAGGCTGATGAGGTATTATGTGACGCTTTTAGGATCAGCACAGACTTCTAATGGCAGGATGAGTAGAGTTGAAACAGGTAAGACACTGTAGGTGCAGGGTTGAGGTTCCTTCTGTGTTCTCCCCCACTTCTGTTCCTCGTTGGTTCACCTGGTCACTGTAAAACACCTCCACGTTTAGATCATCATTTTACAGTTTCAGCAAACTCTAGTATTGTCTAGTGTATTTTCAATGGCATGCGTTCAAACGTCAGTTCCTTCTGGAAGTGTTTTTCCATGAGTATGTAGTTTCTCCATATGAATATCCTTTCTCCAATTTTCATTAAATTTTAATCTTCCAATCAAAGTTCAAGACTGTGTATGCTATAAATTCCATTATAAAGGTATGAACTGCTCTTCCCAAGTATTGTGAATGATATAATTAAGTCTATTGCAAAATATTCAAACTGAATGGGCTGGGCTAAATACATTTTTTAACTAATTCAGAGTACATTTTTTTGCTTTCTTTTCAGCTATGACAATGTTCTCGACCCAGTTGATCACATTACTTATGCTTTTGAGCTGCGGAATGAGAAGAGACATCTCTTTGAGATCCCCAACCCTCACTGTAACCTGGACCTGGATGAATATGAATACGAGGATGATTTTGAATGACAGCCACCAATACAATACAACACATCTGCTAGTGTGTAGAACAGAAAGTGGACCAGTCCTGCTCTCCAGTACTGATGCCGCCTGGCTCAGCTAACCAAGGCTTGAGAGTATGCAGATACACTCCACCAGCCGCTGGATACCAGACAGTAAACCAGCAGTCTGGCGAGGCTCTGTTTAGCGAGACAGATTGTGCTGGCCCAGTCTATCTGTCAGTCTGACATCAATGCACAACCAGGTTTCTGAAACAAATGTAGCTGCACTGTAGGTTTCAAGCAACTACACTGGAACCAAACCGGTACACTTGAAATATTGAACGTGCACTAAGTTTATAAATATTTAAATATTTTTATGTACAGAATTGGCCAATAAGACATTCCAGAGATTCAACAAAATGATTTCAGCTTGATTTCATGGATGGCTTATTTCTCATGGAGCTCTGTCGACTTGCCTTATGTGTTTGAGGGTCACATTAATATAAAATAATGCAGTAATTAGACTGACATTTTACTGTCTGTGTGAGAAGTGTTTCTAAATTATAATGTATTTATGTATGTATTTGTAAATATGTCGTTTGCCTTGTTTGTTCTTAACCTTTAGGCTTTAGTCCAGCTAAATGTTTTCAACAAATCATGTTTGTATCGTTTCTATAGAAGTGCTTGCTAACGATGTGCTTTTATTATTGTAAAAATGAACTTTTCATCTGTCTTAAAGAGTTCAATAAAGTATTAAATCAAGTCACACATTCACTGCAGGATGTTATTGCTGTTTAATTAAAGTTAACATTTAGATTTCTGTAAGTCAGATTCATTTGAAATATTTATAGTCACCTGTTTTAATTTTACAAGTAAAAGGCATAAACGTAGTAGCTGAGATCAAAAATATAATATTAAAAAAGAAAAAAATACAGCTGCTTCTCTTCAATTTACAACACAGGTGTAGCTTATTTGAATACCTGAATAAACAACATATGATCCAGCAATGCACAACAAAATGTGTCTAAAAGTACAAAGGGCAGCAAATATAAACAAAAAAAAAAATTGAAGGTCCAAATTGCAATATTTTTCTTTTTGCGCTACAGTTAGTCATGAATTAGTGTTTTACACATCAAGATTTGAAAGCGCATCATTCTGTATTTTTAGGCCCACAGGCTGTGGAAACAAATTCATCAATAGCAATGCACCATGAATTTATATTCTATACAAATATTTCAGCACCGCCTTATTAGATCCGAATCTGATCATGATTATTTTAAATGGCACAATATTTATATAAAGGACATTACGTAGTGCAAATGTTGTCTTTTAACAACATTAACAAGACCGTAAATACAAAAACAGATCCATGATGACAGATGTGAGCTACAACATTAATCGTCAATATCTACAGTATCCACATCCACTTCATCACTGCTCCTTGGAACTTCAGACATGAGACTGCTGGTCAGCTGCTCTCTGCTCAGTGGGGCTTCTTGGACTTTTGAAAATTCAGAACTTCACGTGGAAGAAAAATACAATAGTATGTTACTCAACTGACTGACTTTTCACACGGTCAGTAGAAGTTTATTGACCTTACCTTTTCAGAAGTTTGTTTCCCTTTGGTTCTAAAGAGGGGGAAAGAAACCTTTGGTCCCCTGTTAAAAACAGAAATAGATGAATTACAATCAAACTTAACATTATGAAATTCACAATTTTTAGTAACACTAATAACCGTTAACTTACTGGACAAACCCTAATATGTTTGTGGCTATATTTTCTGATATATTTACTTTGACATACTGCTGCATTTTTATTTTGAAAAGCTGACTTGGAAATTAAAGCATGCTATACTTCACATCATTCCAATTGTTTTAGTTATTTTTTATAATTATTTATAGTTAGTCAATTTTTTAATCATTTTTTTATTAATTTATACTATTATGAATAAATGTGATATATATAGAATATATATACAATTAAAATTATTTATACAAGTATAGTATAAATTAATAAAACATTTTAATTATAAAATTCATATCAATATTGACCTAAGACCTTGACGCTGAAAAAGTTCATGCCCATGTTACTTGTCAACAAACCTTTTACATATTGCATTATTAAAAACCTGGACCTCAGAAGTGACCCACTGAGAGTTCACACCTTCAGAGTTGACTTGTTTGACGGAGGGTGATCTGGAGCGGTTAGAGAGAGAGGGCTGTTTGTTGGTGTCAGAGCTGATGAAGGAGATGGCATCTTCTCCCTCAGCTGTGCCCATCAGAGATGCTCTGTAGTAAATCAGCGGCATCCAGCTCTCCTCTCTGTTGTTGATGACCTGCTCACCAGCAAACTTTTGCAAATAACTGTAGCTGGGGAAGAGACGACCAGTTAAAAAAGATGTTAGGATCCAAAAATGCAAGATGTCAAATGTGTAGAATTCTTTTTGTTTTAGCTTCAACTTACATAGTCTTTTTGTCCGGTTTGAGCAGTTTGCTGGAGAATTCGCTGAGGATGGTGAGGTATGAGATGTACGGTGGAGAGTGTTTCTCAGACTGCTGCACAAACCCTTTGAAAACAAACTCAATGCCATCCCTGCAAAGAGAAACCCACTTCTTCACTCATACCAGTAAGAGGAAATTTCCTTTTAAGACCTGAATAGTCCTTCTCCTATCCATCTATATTTGAATCCTAATATAAAACCAAAACTACAGCTGGCAAAATTACCTTCTCAGCCCTGAAATAACCAAAGACAGGACTCTTCTGTACTAGCTAAATGAAGCCATGCGGTACAGCATCTTGACGTAACTATTTTTATTTGTGGACGAACATAGCAATCAGTCTGTTTTAGCTGTGTCACTATGCCAGACATCTGATGTGAACTCGCTGACACTGAGTCAGCAGCAGAGTTAGCCGGGTGGACTGCGGTACCTGTGGATCATGGCCAGGGACTCGCGGGATTTGATCTGGTCCCATCCGAAAGTGAGTGAGAAGCGTCTGGCCAGCTCCTTGATGCTGCTGTAGGTCTGAACCCTGGAGCTGCAGGTGTTTCCTCTGTCCTGCTCCTGTTTCAGCCTCAGATACAGCTGAACACACACAGATAATGTATATAAGTCTATGCACATGACACAGATTATAGAAAATCTGTCCTTATTTCATTATTAATGATCATGTGTAATCACAAATATATTACAGCTTAATTTTTCTAAAAGAGGTGAACTTCAGAAAACAGTGTTTTGCTGTATATATTAGCATATATATACACAATACATTGATTATATTTTTGTGGGGAGTATGCTGGACATTTGCACTCGAACAAGATCTCTGATATGTAATGAAATAAACATTCTTAATTACAAAATTAAAAAGACATTTGTCAGATAAAATATTAATAAAATAATAATTAATAATAAAAGTTTAACATCCTGAATAGTCTTTTTTACATTATTGTAATATTTAATAACCTTTAATCATGTCGCAGTTTACACTTCACTGTTGCTAGTCTTATATTATTATTAATTAACATGTATATGTTTAATATGGAAACTATGGTACTAATTGTTTAAAAATAATAATTAATAATCGTATAATAAAATATAATGACAATATACAATGTACACATTTTAGATCAAATAATATATGTGCCAATCAAAAGTTTGGGGTCAGTTTTTTTTTTTATGAATAAAATAATACTGTTATTCAGCAAGGATGCATTAAATTCATCAAAAGTGAAAATAAAGAATTTTACATAGTTACAAAAAAAAATATATATATATTCAAAATACTGTTCTTTTGAACAATTCATTAGAGAACCTCGGTTTCCACAGAAATATAAAGCACAACAACTGTTTTCAACATTGATGATAATATTTCAAATTGATAACAGAACTGTCTCTTGAGCATAAAATCAGCTATTAGAATAATTTCTGAAGGATCATGTGACACTGAAGACTGAAGTAATGGCTGAAAATTCAGCTTTGCCATCACAGGAATAAATTACATTTTATTTTTTTTATATATTAAAATTGATTATATATTAAACAGAAAACAGTTATTTTACATTCTAAAAATATAATATTTAACAATATTACTGTTTTTATTGTTTTTTAAATTTTTATATATATTAAAATTGATTATATATTAAACAGAAAACAGTTATTTTACATTCTAAAAATATAATATCTAACAATATTACTATTTTTATTGTTTTTGAATTTTTTATATATATTAAAATTGATTATATATTAAACAGAAAACAGTTATTTTACATTCTAAAAATATTTTACTTAATATTTAAATATATATATTTTGTAATTTTATTTTTTATTTTTTTTCTAAACAAAGCAAAGTTTAAAGAGCTGTGTATGTATGTGTGAGCAATGCTTCCATGTCGTTCCTCAGCACAGGATCTACCATTAAGCTATTCAAGGAGTGAAAGAGCTGCTAGAACATTCCACGCTGAGCATGATGGGATGGCGGGAAGGTGGATTCATTGTGTCTCTGAGGTGTCGACAGCTGCAGGGGCCCATCAGAGAGCAGAGAGCACAGGGGCCTGGGACAACCGGCTGAGCAGATGTGCCACGCAGAGGCACGTCACATGAGAGAGAGCGCTGGTGAAGGACTGCAGCCTCCATACCTGCTGAAGGCACTGCACCAGCGTGCGAGCGCTTTCCATCTTGTCCATCTGCCGTGTCCTGTTCAGGGTCTCTTTGATGATGTCGCTGAAGTCATTGTAGTACTGCAGGGGAGAAATGACAGCAGTGAGCGATACAGGCTGTGAAGAACTCTCGATGTGGCTCCATGTCTGCCATATGGCTTCACGCCTAGGAATGCAAGCCTGTGGCATACTGAAAGCACATTACCCAGAAGTCTGTCTGGCCCTCGGGATAAGACTCTGGAGAGTGTAGCCTATTAGTCATGAGAGATTTAAAAATTTTTTGAACTTCTATTATGGTGACAATTACACTCAAACATACCAAAACTCCATTCATATATCATGCAGTGTATCATACTCCACTTCATGACTTCATCATTAGAGGAACAATCAGGGTCAAAAACAACAATTTGTGATGTTGATTATCACAAATAATTATTTATACTAGTCCCTCAAAAGAAAAAGTGACAGTAACGCACTTCTGGACATCTTTGCTTCCGGCATCACACTTGTATTTTTGTTAAACCAATTAAATGAACTCTTCTTTAAAAGAACTTAATATAATATAAAGCTATATAAAGAGTTAAGATATTTAGTTGTCCAAATGATCTTGCTGAGGATCATCTTCTCTCAGATTTTAGGGTTTCAGTTCAATATACACTACTATTTATAACTTTGGAGTGTGCAAGATTTTTAAATGTTTGTAAAAGAAGTCTCTTAAACTCACCAAGGCTGCATTTATTTTTTATCACAAATACATTAAAAACACTAATATTGTACAATATTATTACTATTCAAAATAACTGTTTTCTATATATATATATATATATATATATATATATATATATATATATATATATATATATATATATATTTTAATATATATACAATGTAATTTCTTTCTGTGATACCAAAGCTGACTTTTCAAAGCTGAAATTTCACATATTTTTCAGCATTCTTTGATGAAAGTTCTACAGAACTGTATTTATTTAAAATATATTTTTGTAACATTATAAACATCTATATTGTTACTTCTATTTAATGTGTCCGATTACACTTTAATATAGGGACCAATTCTCACTATTAACTAGTTGCTTATTAGCATGCTTATTAATAACATATTGGTGGTTTATTAGTACTTATAAAGCACATTCTGGATGCCCATATTCTACATCCCTAATCCTACCCAATACCTAAACTTAACAACTACCTTACTAACTATTAATAAGCAGCTAATTAGGAGTTTATTGAGGCAAAAGTCATAGTTAATGGTTTGTTAAAAGCGAGAATCGGACCTTAAAATAAAGTGACCATGTGTCCCTTTTTCAAAAAAAAAATAAATAAATAAAAAAATCTTAATCACCCCAAACTTTCGAACAGTAGTGTATGACATGACAATGTTTACACAGTTTCCATATTAAAGGCTTATGGAACATATTTACCTACCATTATCAATGAGCAACTAATATTAGAATATTTCATTTACTAAAATATTTCATACTTAACATATTCAAATCAAATCATATTAAAGTACCACTAAATGTATGTTTTAAATATGTTTTTGTACTGTCAATTACTATTTTATTTTCTTCTTTTGTAAAAAAAAGTGTGGAGTTTGCTCCATGTAAATGGTGCTTTAATGATAGTTAAATAATATATTATATTTAATGTCAATAAAGCTTAAGCAGCATATTTTACACAGAATATTTCTTTAAGTGAAGTGTTCCAGTATATATGTGCCGGCTCTGATGCTGCTGGTGGGGGTTTCTCTCAGAAAGTAAGATTTCCGACATATCTCTGTTGCTGAAAACTCAGCTGGTTCAGACAAATCCACTCTTACACTGAGTGACTTTAAGACTTCTGCCAGTTAAAGCAGTAAGTAAAACACTGTAGGTGAGTCTGTATTAACCACCCTCAGCCACTGACCCAACTTTTGCTAAACATCAACCTTCATTTATTACCATCTATTTGCTTTAATACATATTCTTACACATATCCGCTCTAAGTGGTCATGAAATGTGCCACTGTCGTACAGTTCAGAGAACTGGCCACTTGTTACCGGGAGGAAGCTGTTCAAATGAGGGGTCTGCGGCGCTTGCCAACTTTACGTCATTTGCCTCAACTTTGAAAGCTGTCGTTCACAATGATGGCATTCAGTGTGAACGTTTGTGTGTGTGTGTGTGTGTGTGTGTGTAGTTTTCTCTTCGAAGACCTCATCAGAAAGAATGCTGGCGGCTCTGTGTTGGCCGAGCCAAGCGGGCATTCCAAACATGTCAGCATGTCACACACACACACAAATACACAAACACACACAGCACTGTAAATACCACCTATCGTAAATTCCAAGCCTAAGAACTCCAGTTATGAAAAGAGGAGCCGAATGAACAGAACACCTCCATCTAATACTAATATTAATCCTAAACAATATGCTAAATAAATTTTTTTAATTTCTTTTATTTTTTTTTATACTGCTTAAAAATGTGTGTATATATATATATATTTTTTTTTTTTTAACTAAATTTTTAACTAAAATATTGCAAGTTTTGAGATTTAAAAAAGCAATATTTGCTGTGAACACTGTTATTTCCTGTTGGATGCATGTTGTGGTGCTATTCCACCAAATTGCAGTGCTTATCTGTAGAACTTATACTGAGAAACAAACTACTGATTAAGTATAAAATTATCTCTGAAACAGATCAGAGTGAGAGAGACAGGAAACCTGCATGATGAGTGAAGTGTCTTACCTTCACATACTGCTTGAAAACCTCAGCAGCCATGCTCATCTCTAGCACATTGTGCACTATCAGCTTGCAGTACGCTGCCAAAAGATTTCTCCGCCGGTGCAAGTCTTCCAGCCGTCCGTCTCCACTCTCACTCTCACTGACTGCGCAGACAGACACAGAGAGAGAGACAGGTTGAAACAGAGGGGTTGAGATTCAATAATAGAGCGGTATAATTATGATACTCAGATCTTATAAATGAAATGCTTTCCTGAGGTGAGCTAAAGTTAACAACATTTTCTGCTCTGGAAACAGAATGTGTCTGTCGTTGTCCTGCCTGGTCCTGAAGCCATCACTTAATAGAGAGGTTTCATAACAGCATTAGTGACGTGAAGAAAATCCAATAACTAAATTGCTTTTTATTACATGTTACCAGCAAAAGCTTATATTGCATTTTTCAAGAGGTAAGGAATTTTTGCCAGCACGAATCGACGACTCTGAAATATTTATAAAATTGATACGATTTGCTTCAGTCACACTTGATTTCTAATCAAATACCCCAAAATCTGATGTTATCTCATATGCTGCTTGTGTTTGTCTTAAAGCAACACAAAGGCCAAAACAACATAAAAACTAGTTTAAGACAACTAATATTGATTTTTCAGCGTATGTAGTCATTTTGGATATGCCTACCAAAGCTTCTTGGCTTTCGTGTGGGCTTCTAAATATAATTCCACAGGGCTCTGTGTTGATCTAATTACCTGATCATTTACAAGTGCAACTTCTGTAAGATCTCACCTCATAATATCATAAGGGATTATTATCATAATGCATTATCTGTTAGGGTTACACTCCTTGATTCAATGGCATGTTTGATAGGTCAGTGAGAAGGTGGGGTTTCAATTAGATTAACTAACTACAAACAAATACTGTGTTCTGCTACAGTGCTTTTCACTAATAGAAGGAGAATGAGGCTGATTGTGTTTCTTTATGTGATTATTTTGCGCCTATAAGCAGGTGTAGAGGCAGACTGCCATCTGCTGGTGAAATTGAGATTATTCTTATCTATCAGGACACCTTTGTATTGTCTATATATGTATATATGTATATATATATATATATATATATATATATATATATATATATATATATATATATATATATATATATATATATATATACTGTATATGTTTGAGGTTGGAGAGATTTTTTTTAATGAAAAAAGTGTCATGCTCAGCAAGTCTGCATGTATTTGATTAAAAATGCAGATTTAAAAAGTACTGCATAAGTTAAATATTATTAGCTGTAAAACATTAGTGCAGAATATTATTGTTTGTAAAATTACTATTTTATTTTTGAATATATTTAAAAATGTCATGCATTTTGGTCATGGAAAAGTTGAATTTTCAACAGCCATTACTACAGTCTTCAGTGTCACATGATACTTGAGAAATCATTTTAATAAGCTGATTTGGTGCTCAAGAATCATTTCTCAATGTCATAAACATTGTATGTGCATATATACACACAGTATACATATTCACACATATATAGATAGATAAATTTAGCTTTTTAAAAATATATATTATAAAAAAAACTATTTACCTCTATGAGATAGGAATTATGCAGTTGTATTTTCCTTGCATATTTCTGACAAACAGCACGTCACTGTGTCACTCACAGCATCACATATAGAATGACAATTTTTAAACTCAAATTTAGACTTTTTAAGACCTGCACAAATAAAATTAAAACCATATGAGCAGGGTAGGGCAATGTCTATGGTAAATTATTAAACTGTAAAATGACTGTAAAACACATTATTTACAGTTCAGATACGTTTTCACAGAAACAAAAAGTTTTATAAAATGATACACTTCACATTTCAGGCTTCAGACCATTTTTAAGAAAATGGACGAGTCAAAAGTATTAATTATTATATTAATTTAAATAATTATCATCAATAATTTAAATAGCATACAAACGCATTTTACTGTTTAGATTTGTATAATGAATTATCTTCTTATTGATCCACATTTATAGCTCTGCGTGTTTGCAGGGTAAGAACATGGGTCGATTTTCGCATTGGTCTGAACAAAAACAACCCAATGTTCCTGCAATATCAGAGGCTGCAGTTCTAGGACTGCATTTCTAGGACCCTATTTTTTGGGACAGCACCATCTAGCCAATTCTATTCCAACAGAGGAAAACTGACTCAAACATAAAACAAACAGATGCAAAGACTAGATCCATGGAAACTATTATTTTTTTATATTTCCATCTTATTTTTAACGTAAGAGCTAGCGTGAACTTGAGTGTTTGAGGGGGTGTCAGCAATCTCCATTTGTAATGGAATTATTTGTAATAATGCAGGAATACCCTGCTCACAACAACAGCCTTATTGAAAATACAGATTTGTTCTCTGGCAGCAGGAGGCGCTTTCGGAACTGTTTCCCCGGTCTCGGCAGAACACAAAGCACTGGATGTGCAGCGCTCATGTTTATTTAATAAAATCATGTATAGGCCTGGTTTCACAGACAGGGCTTAGACTAAACCAGGATTAGGCCATAGTTCAATTAGGACATTTAAGTAATGTTTACAAATGTGCCTTAGAAAAAACATTACTGGTGTGCATTTTGAGACAAAATAAAGGCACTGATATATTTTAAGATCAGTCAGAGCAAGTTTCTTTCAGTTGAAACAGCTCAGACTTAGATTTTAGTCTGGGATTAGGTTTAGGCCTTGTCTGTGAAACCGGGGGATAGCCTTTTGAAGTTTAATCGTCACATTAAGCTGTAAAGCAATTCTGGTCCGTACCAATTTAAGACATCTTGAAACATAATTAGGACTTGTACAATTTAAGACTTTTTATGGCCTTAAATTTGATGCAAGTAAATTTAAGACTTTTTAAGGACCCTCGGGAACCCTGAATGAGAAAATTCTGTCAGGGAAACTGCGTCTGTCACAAAAGCATCAAGAACTGTTGTGATTTTGTTCCTCATGTTTTCGTCTCTGTGGTTTAATTGGGCCCAGGGGAGGGGGAGCCCACACCCACACATAAAAAGTTTGTCCCAGGCCCTGTGAATTTTAGTGGCAGAATTTTATGATACCCTTAGGTACTCCAGATAATCTTGTAATGGTAAATTTTCCACGAAAAAAAAAATCACATCAGATGTTTTTTTTAGTCGATGGTTTGATTTCAAGTTATCGGCCAACTGGGGAGCACTTCATCAATTTCAACATAGCCACTTTTTACCCTCATTTGGCACTTAGTGAGTGTTAATTTTGGGCCCACCCTTAAAACCATCCTGTGTGCACATCCCATGTTAAGTGTGTCATTGAATTCCAACAACATGAGTTGTTTTATTCCATGCATTTTTTCAAAGAAACCTCAGTTAAACCTCAAGAACATGAAAATTGATCTAAAAGCAACAACTCTCCAAACATTATAACTAACAGTGAATCTGTTGAGGCCGCCCACATGTCAGCCCACAGCAGAGCACAGGCCAAACAAGAACCTTTAAGATTTTCTGTAAATGAAAAGAGATGAGAACCTTTACTACTGTGGGTGTCCTGCTCAGGGCTGGTGAAGACATGCTCCACGACGAAGGAAAGAAGAGCTTTCTGGAGTTTGGGATCAGGGGTGTACAGCAGTGGAGTGCCTGCAGATGAATCCCACATCTGAAGCTGGTAATTATGAGCTATGAGAACATCACTCAGACACATGAAGGCCTTTGTGAAAAACAGCATAAAACAGACAGTGCCTGATCAACAGATGTGATATAAAGTAGACAATATAACACAATAAATTCGTATCTAAAATCTACAATAATCTTAATCAATCTAATTCTATCTTTCTGCAAAAAAGTGGATCAATGTACTAAATTATTTTGTGTTTCCATTCTATCAGAACTATAAAATATGTTAAGTGTAATTAATTATATAAAAAAATACTGAAATAAACAATTAACCAAGCACTCATGGCTGAAGATGCTAAAAAAACAAAAAGATGCAATGCAACAGCTGAAGGTCTCAGGTTTTGTTTTGTTTTTTTGTTTTTTTCATTAAAACTTGTCTGCTAAAATTAATTTGATTGATTAATTGACATAATTCATTGTAACTAACTTTATAAAAATTACAGCCATAAAAATATATAAAATCAAGTCAATGAGAACATGGACAGTCTGCAACTTCCATTTGTTTTAGTTTCAATTAGTGTGTTTTTCTGCCGTCAGTGTGCCTTGGCATGGAGTGAGGATTCATTAAAACACAACACAGGTGCCAAGGGCACTCCGCAAGAAATTAAAGTCAAAACAAACAGTTTTCAAACAATGCCAGCACATCGGCCCACTGGCACACATGCTACAGCTTAACACAGTCAACACGCTCTGATGTGCTTGGAATAATCCACTTTGAAGAAAGGGCTGAATCGAGTGCTATGCTGTGAACAGAGAGAGAAACGTGATGCTCACTTGCTCTCGTACAAGCTGCTCAGCGTGCGAGAGACAGCGGTGACATTTCTCACAGAAGGCACGTAGCTGGCTTCTCTGCTGGAGGGCGGACTCCTAAAACCACACACAAACACACACATCCATAACGATGACAATTCTTTTCCTACACGGCTTTTGATTTATGCTACATTTGTAGATGTTAACATTCCACTCATTTTATTTAATTGTTACCCATGCATATGACCATACTGATTGAGAAAGTACACAAAGCTTTGACATTTTGGGGAAAAATCATATGAGTTTTGAGCGACAGGAATGGAGAGAGTATAATTACACGAAATAACAGAAACAGAAAGATGACTGCAGCAGGGCTCTAACTGATGTAGACTGATGAAAGCGTCGTTGTGAGCAGTGCCGCCAGTCTCCTGTGTAAAATATTCTTTCATAATTATGTGCACGTGGAGCTCCGGGGTGGACGTGCCGGATCAGTTCCTCCATCCCACGTAGTCGCAATGTCAATTCAGCTAAATGACTCTTATGAATCGGACATACATCCCAATTTTATGCTGAACACGTCTTTTTTTCCCCCCTCACCTCGGGTCGCTATTGACATTAGAATTGCAGATTAAGCCGAGCTGCCGCCTGGGCCAAAAATTGCCGCCTGCGCTGTCAGTTATTGATGATGAGGCCAGAGGAGAAAGCGGCCATTTCTGAGCCAGCACTGAGCGAATCTTACCTACAGCAGTCTTAATGGCCACCAATATTTCACCGCATAAAGGTTAGAGGTGGGGAGATATGATTACCCCGTGCACTGCATGGAAACACAAGCCTAATAAGAAGCCCAGCTATTAGTGGTGAGACGTCCACACGAGAGCACAACCATTACGCCCCCTACAATCCATCACCCGCACCGACTTTTCCTAAAGACTCACGATCAATCGCTTTCTATCACTTATTAAAATCCGCTGGACATAACCCTAAAGCCTCTGTGTTGATATTTGAAATGCAATGCGGCAGGTTTAAAGGACACGGCTCTTTGTGATGGATCATACGGCAACTCTGTAGACAGAGAGTCTTGCATGTCTAAAACGCTTGTTTAATTAATCACGCAAGGGAAAACTCTGGCCTTACGTCTGTGCTTGTAGATATCACCATTCTAACCATGATCTCAGCCGGTTATGATAGCAGTCACAATTCAATCGGTGTGGAAGAGAAAGGTAGATGGCTCACCCTGGAGGTCACACCTTCTCCAAAGGTGTTGAGCTTCCAAACGATGCAGCTACACACGCAGCGAAGAGCCTCAATTGTCACCTACAAGAAATACAGATTAGAGAGACAAACCCTGTTTAAGGAATAAAGGAGTAGAGGGTTCGGGACAAGGCTAATAATGTTACCTCCATGGGAAGACCACCATGTTTTATCTCCACATCTAGGAGTCTGGTCTCCAGCTCATACAGGCTCCATTTAGACAGATCCTGAGCACTAGACAGATATGATAAAGCACAAATAAAATAAGAATAATATATTTAAATGGCATCAGACAAAATGAGACAATGACACATTAAGACACAGATTTTGATTAATTATGTGTACAGGTCCAACTTGACCAAGTAGTTGTTAATAGTGTAATTATTGTGCAACTGTGCATCTTAGTATCTTGGTACCATTTCAAGAATTTTCATATAACTAAATTAAAAAATAATTACTTTTTGAATGTTTGCAGAAATAACATTTTCACATTGTAATGAGAATGTTAGGAAAACATTCTTAAATCATAGCATTGTTAGCAGGGATGTAAAACACAGACTGATAATTCAAGAGGTCAACTTGGTCAAAGAAATGTGCTTATCGCAAATATTGCAAATATTGCAGTGTGTATGTGGATGGAATAAACCACAAACTGCTTACATATTGAACGCATTAAGTTTCTTCAGTGTGGACAGAATTTCCAAAGTGTTGTTCTCATTTGTGGTGAAACAACCGTCCTGTACATGAAAGGAAGAATGTTTAATTAGAGTCCATTCTGCTGTGTAAGATATAGTCATTAATCTGTCATGAATCAACTTATTCTTTATTGATGTCAAGATCCATTTAAAATGCATGCATATCTGGTACAAGCTTGTAAAAGAACATCTAGACACTATTTAGTGGTCTATTACTGTACTCACACTCAGTGATTCTCCTAAAAGTGTTCCCAGTGTGCCTGTCCAGTGCTGGATGAGCCGGTCAAAGCTGGGCTGGGCCAGAGAGTGCCAGGGCGAATCCTGAGCACAGAGGCTCTGGTAAGAACGAGCAGCCGCCTCCAGCAGCCCAGCATCTGTGTGTCTGTCCACCGCAGCCTCCAACTCAGCCAGCAATGCCTGCACACACTACAACAAATTACAAATATATATAAAAAATAGACGAGAGGTGCTCTAGAAAACTGTACCAAATAATATATAGACTACCGTTTAGAAGGTAGATGTCAGTAAATTTTTTATATTATTATTATTTTTTTAAATTAATACTTTTATTGAGCAAGGACACATTAAATTGATCAAAATCAAAGATCAGTAAAGACATTTATAATGTTACAAAAGATTTCTATTTCAAATACATCTTCTATTTAAATTTTTTTTCATCAAAGAATCCTAAAAAATATATCACAGTTTCCACAAAAATATTAAGCGGCACAACTGTTTTCAACATTGATAATAATAAGAAATGTTTCTTGAGCACCAAATCATACACATATGCATAAATAATACACTTAAGTCATTAGTGCATCAGATGACACACAAAAACTCACCCGTGAGTTTTCATGATCACAGGTGTCTGTTTGGAAATACTGAGGTATTTTTAGAAGTGAGATGAGTTTTTCAGCATCCTCTGAGTACTAAAGGATAAGATTAGACATCAAGTTAATTTATGAAGAAGCAGTTGTCATAAAAATGAACTGCACTGATTTTTCTTTTACCTTGGATAACAATTCAGGCAGCACTTTAATGAAGTGTTCAGTGAGTTTTGTGCAGTCATCAATCTGTAACTTTTTTTCTTTAGTACTTATCACCTAAATAACAAACATAGACATGTAATTAGCAACAACTAACAGTACCACAATGTGTTAGATGTGTCTGTAAGAAAGTGAACAGCTGGAGTATAGACATATAAAAGTGAAATATATCTGACAGCCCAGTTATATCAGAGTGCCATCTAATGAAAGATGCAACAGGAAGTCTCACCTTTTTACCTGCTCCTCTCCCTGACAAAGGAGGACCCTCTGCAGCCTGCCTTACTGATGCCAACATGAGCTCAATCACAAAGGCCTCCTCAGCACTGCTCAAAGCTGTAGTTAATACACATCGCACAAAGATGTCAGTTTGTTCTCTCACAGTGAAGTTTCAAATAGAGGAGATAATGTTGGATGGAAATCAGTTCTTTTTTTTCTATTTCTAGTAATTATTACAACTAATGTTTTAAATATAATTATAAATATTTGTTAAAGGATGGAAATCTCTATTTAGCTGTAATAAAAGCTACTGATAATGCAGCATTACAATAAAGAAGTGTACTGGAGTGTATACTGTAGTGTGTACTAAAGTACTAGTACTAGCCTTGCTCCTGACAGGAGGTGTGAGGTAAGAGCAGTGAGGTAAGACCGGTCCAGTCCTTCAGCAGAGCTCCTGCACTGTCCCACAGACTATCCACGAGGTACAGCACATGCTGGTGCAGCTATGACAGAAGGGAGAGAACCAAAATCATCATACAACAAAATAGTTCTGTGATCCTACAAACACAGGAACACGCTGCTCATGTGGTCAGTCACATGACTGTCAGCTCAGCTGTAAAAAATAATAAATAAAAATCTGATATTACTTGGACAAATCATAAATACATATTTAATTTACTAACAGGAAACAGTATTTTATTTGATTTTTTAAATATCCTGTTATTTATATATATATATATATATATATATATATATATATATATATATATATATATATATATATATATATATATATATATATTATATTTATATAAATAGGAACAAAATATATGCAATATAGTTTAAATGGTTTTCTTCTTTGCATTTTCTTTCTTATGGATGTAATTTTAAAACTGTGGAACCAAGCAGATATAAGTTAACACAAACTCTTATTTATATGAGGTAAATATCTGAAGAGGATACTTGTTCAGCTAGTAAAATAATTAGTTGTGCAAGCCCTAGTTTATATAATAAATATTTTAATACCATACTAATGGCCCATTTCATAAGTTTATATGATTACATGATTAATGTAACAATTAAATTACCACACAACCTTGATGTTTCCCACAGGAGGTAATTAAGCTAAGAATTTTATGTGGGTGATTGGAAAAAAATAACAAACTCTAGATTCTGACAGCAATAAATAGGCCTTTTGAAATAATGTTTATATGTAATTTTTGTATTACATCTTTTACCATTTTATTTTCAATTTGAATGCAGGTTAGCACAAGCACCAGATCTCATAGCACATGTACTACCCACCATATCTTATTTTTAAGCATGGAACACACAAGCGCACACTTGAAGTTAACATACCTCGCTCTCAGTGTGGAAGTGGATCAGGGCTCGGACTCTGGCTAAGACTAACTCTCTGTGCCTATCCTGATCAGAGGCTCCGTCTCTGGGCCTTAATAATTCAGGGTCACTAAGCAGCCTAAGAGCAAAGACGTGACACCATATTAGTAAATCAATTAAAGTAAGCAAATTACTTACAGCTACCATTTACATATATGTACATGTGGGACACAAATAGGATGAGTTTTGTAGAATGACAATGAACACAGACCTATTGCAGAGGAATTCACCCGCAGTGGTAGCTAGAGGTCTGTGGGAGCAGTACACAAATTGGAAGACGTTCTTGTGGTCATCAGGACTCAGAACATCCTCACAGGATCTGGCACAAAAGGGAACAGTTTCAGCAATTACACGAGGAACAGTCCAGAATATGCTTCACAGAGGAGAAGTCAAAGCAAACTCTATGAGCAATAGTCAGCATGAGGAGCAAGGGGAGATACTTACTGAGAGATGACCATGAGCAATCTCATGGCCTGTATGGCCACTTCATGATCTTTATCCAGAGTCATGGAGATCATCCTCTCCTTCAACAGAAACAGCATTCAATCGCTCATGTAAACACTTTTAACTACCCGCTATGAGAGCAATCTTATCTCGAAAACCTACAATAGGACTTGAGTTAAAGACCCACGATGCACTTAAACAGCTCTTTAAATCACGGTTGTGCTAATGTGCTTGCTGCCGTTAGTGAGGGTACGGTGAGGGTGGGGTCCTGTGGGAAGCTATCAGGCCAGTGAGCCCAAGGCAAAACCTGAGGGGCTTTCCAGCCTGTCAATCAGCAATCATGCCCTCCTGCTGTCCCCCTGCAGCTTTACTGGACCTTAACTTAAAAACTGCCAGAGAAGCTTACGGACCGTGTCCGTTTGAGAAGTTTGGGCAAAACAGCAAGACCGTAAGAGTTGGAGGACAAACTTACAGCCAGTAAACAACTCTCCATAAAGAAGTTTATTTTTCTACAGCAGTTACTCTCAGGTACAGTTTGAGCTTAAAACTTCACTATGTCCAAACCGGGTATGTGATAGACAGATTTTATTCTAATCACCTGTGATGGCAACAAGTAGAACTTTTGTAAGGTGCTTGGTTTCTGTAGCATTATGTTAAGCAGCTTCATCCACATTTAAAGGAATAGTTCACCCAAATTTTTGTCATCATTTACTCACCCTCATATCGTTCCAAACCTGTGTAAGTTCCTTTCTTATGCTGAACACAAAAGAAGATATTTTGAAGAACTAAACAGTTGTTGGTCCCCATTGACTTCCATAGTAGGGAATGGAGACCATCAACTGTTTGATTACCAGGATTCTGATGAAGAAACACATACAGGTTTCAAACGACATTAGGGTGAGTAAATGATGACAAAAATTTCATTTTTGGGTAAACTATCCCTTTAAGTATCTTTGAGCCGTTCAGCTGTGATGCACACAACTGTATATCACACATCAAATATGTACTGATTGGATGTGATTGTGGGATGGTTTACAGCATTTTGTGTACAGTTCACTGACAAATTTTCCAGAAACTTGTCATGTTGTGCCTGGTTAGGGACATGAGGAGTATCCCAGTTCATGCAGTCAATTTGAGGTACAAGTAGTGTGTGAACATTGAAAACTTTGTGCACTCAACAGTCGCAGCTTTCCTAAAGTAGTGGAAGGGGAGGGGCTATCAGACTCTGATGCTGGATGTCAAAATAACCTTCTAAAATTCATACACTACACGGTACATAGTACATAGTGTATAGTGCGTCATTTGGGACACAACTACAGTTTCACAATATGGAAGTAATTGTTACCTTAAACCGTATTGTGAAAAGGTCCATTTTGGAACTACTTTGATCCTGATAAAGTGCCTGTAGACCCAGCACACATTTCAGACGCACATCAGGTTGCTGTAGAATATTCAAAAAATAAAACATGCAGTCAAACATCAGCACAACTCATCAACAACTGACATGGGTAAACGTCTAAACATTTAAAAATAAATTGTTCTTTAAACACTAGGCTACTGGCTCACCCACCTTGTCATGCATCATCCATCCAACGTACTTCAGATAGCTGTCGTTCAGAAACACTGAACTATACAGCTTCATCCACACTGTCAGTTCCTCCATACAGATGGACCTGATTTCAGGAATCACGTCTCTGGAAGCCACCACACAGTTATGATTTTTTTTTTCAAGGAAGTGAGGACTATAAGTGGTTGAAATAAAGATCACCTGTATCTCTTCAGGAAGACTCCTTTAAAAATGGCATCCATCGTGTTCTCAATTTCACATTTCCTGTCCTGTAACTGAGGAACGAAAGTAATTCATTCAGTTTGGTTGAATTTGTTATCTGTATATTTCTGACTTTACTGTTTCCTGTACATGAACACTACCATTCAAAAGTTTTGGGGTCATTATTACATTATTATTATTATTATTGTTACTATTTTTATTAATTGTATTATTATTGATATTACTGTTACCGTCATCAAAGGATATTATTGTTATCATCACCATCTTTATTATTATTATTATTATTATTATTATTATTATTATTATTATTGTTATTATTATTATTATTACGCATGCTAATACTACTTAAATACTACTACTAATATTCAGATTGTCATTGCTGTTTATTTTCATTGCTGTTATTATCATTGCTGTTCTATTGCTGTTTTTGTGTTTTGTGTTCACCGTATGTTGTATGTTTTGCACTCTTAATAAAAAATAAAAAAATAAAAAAAATGTTTTGGGGTCAGTAATACTTTTTTTCCAGCAAGGATGGACTAAATTGATCAAAAGTGAAAGCAAAGATATTTATAAAGATTTCTATTTCAAATAAAGGATGTTCTTTTGAACTTTATATTCATCAACAAATCCTGAAAAAGAAGTATCGTTTCCACCAAAATATCAAGCAGCACAACTGTTTTCAACATTGATAATAAGAAGAAATGTTCTTTGTGCACCAAATCAGCATATTAGAATGATTTCTGAGGGATTATGTGACAGTGAAGCCTGGAACAATGCCTGCTAAAAATTTAGCTTAGATATTTTCTTTGGTAGACATTTGTATGTCTGTTTGAAATGTACATCAGTGAGTGTCAGATTATCATATTTACAATGCGATTAAGACCATGCATTATATTACTGTAGTTATATTTACTTGCCAAAGCCAATTTTTACTCACACTTGGGACTTGGCGAGTGTCAGTTTTAGACCCTGATTATACTCCAGAAAAAACTATGTATAGAAATGTTTAACTCTGTAACCAGACATGCTGTCACAGTCTAACCTCACTGATCTTTCTCTGGATCCTGTCCAACCTCGGAGAAGCCCGTTTGCTGGCCATCTTGGCCAGCTCGACCTCATACAGCCGCTGACTGTTATCGACACTGACACTGAGGTTGAGAGCCACATTCACCAAAGCGCTGAGCAGCTTCACTGCTGCAGAGACACACACAACAGTGGCAAAACATCAGCTTTCGGGATGTCTGTGTGTATGTGTGGTTCAGGTCAAGTGGAATTAATCATCAGTGCGACTCACCTGCTAGTGTACAGGTGTGCCTGAAAGCACGAACTCTGGAATCGGAGAGCTCTGTCAGTAGTGAAATGAGTGTGTTCAAGAGGTAGCCATCAAAGATTACACAGTTCTGACACTGGGCCACTAGCACCGATACGAATTCACAGAAGTGTGAACGAAACCTCTTCCAGTACAGGCCAGACATGATGAGGGGATACTCGCCACTGTCCTAAGGAGGATGGAGAGAGGAAGAGTAAATGTATCATGGTTTCGACAGAAATATTAAGGAGCATAATGGTTTTCAACAAATGTTTCTTCTTGAGCACCAAATCAGCATATTAGAATGATTTTTGAAGGATCATGTGACACTGAAGACTGAAGTAATGGCTGCTGAAAAATTGGCTTTGCCTCACAGGAATAAATTACATTTTATAATACATTAAAACAGAAAAAAATTGTAAATAACATTAAATTGTAATAACATTTCACAAAAAAAAAAATACAGTTTTTTTTAAAAATCCCAGACGATATCTTAAATTAAGTTTTAAAATCAATTGTCAAATGAGGCACCATAGCCAACATGCTCATCTGCAAATCTGCAAAATTATGTGAAGTGCCCTGAACCGTACCATGTCAAGAGGCCACGTGACAGTTAAAATCCATGGAAATGCAAGGAACTTCTTATATTGTAAACCTGTGTCCTGTGATTTAAAAAAAATACACAAATCAGCAGGAGCAAGGAACATGAGGAAGCAATCAATGATGAGCACACTGGATGTCTAACCTCATCCAGATCCTCCACCATTTTACTCATGACATCAGTACCCTTTTTGCTCCGAAACATCTCTGCTGTAACCATCCCTGCAAAAGCACAAACAGAATTCACATCCTGAACTACTGAAAAAACAAACCACTGAAAATTAACTGCTTCTATTAGTCAACACTGTTGTGAAATGATATTCTATTATGAAAGAGAGCACAGACATTGCAAAACTTGCCTTTGCATCCTGAACACTGGATAAAGAAGCTGATGAGATCGAGCAGTGCTGTGTCTCTGTCGCCAGTATATGCGTCAATCCAGTCATCCACCACAGCCTTTCACAAAACAAACAAATGAAATAAAGATTCGTTTAAATCAATACGACCTAAAAAGAACTTTGTGACCTCCCAAGTAGTTATCTGTAACTGATCATGCTGGAAGAACCTGCATTGCACTCCTGCCCATGCTGACCACCTCAAACAGTGTGACGGCTTCCACCTCTCCATTTCTGAGCTGTTCGCTCTCTGCTCTGCCCAGGCTGCCATTACTGCTCTTTGAATGCTTTCGTTTGGCATTCTCAGAGCATTCCCGGGCTTTCCTCTTTCCTCTCTGCACATGACAAAATATAGTTCTAAGTTAGAAATGTTCTTACAGTAATTCTCAAAGGAAGTCTGTTGCAATATAATAAAAGTCTATGAGATGAATACTTAAAAAAAAAAAAAAAAAAAAAAAAGTATTGTGGTTTTAGCAGCTCTCACCACAGTCTTTTGTCTGTTTTCATTTCTCTCACTTGAAACGTGATGCACCGATGCACAGGAAGAGACGTCAACTACTGAGTTCTCTCTGAAAACAGGATGAACAGGCATGTGTTGATCTGTACACACAGAACACCTTGAATAATAAAATGTAATTAAATTGGGATATTTCAAAATAAGCCTGCATAAAATCTAAAACTGTACTGAGTCTGTTTTATGATGAAAATGCAGAGGTAGTTTTCAGGTGTCTCACTTTTGCACCGATCTGGACAGTAAAGTTGGTTCTGCTATCATCTCCTCTCAGATCATAGCTGGACTAGAAACTGATGCTCTTCTTTCAACAAAAGAAAGACAATTTAGAAATGTTTATGATAATAATTCAATTGAGTATCATGTAAGTACATCAATGTTCCTATATCATTGACAATAGTACAGCTAATATTTGTTAGACACCAAATATCAAATATAAGTGCAGATACGTTGTTATATGCAATTTACAATAAATATTGGCTTTGGTATCTTGTTACTATCCAGGATATGTGTTCATACTATGCAGCCTAACCCAGTGGTTGTCAAATTTTGACTACTATTATCAATTATAAGACAATATTTCAAAGCAATACTTCCATAAGTACTATTGTAATGTTGGCAAAGCTGCTTGTTTTCATATATTTTATATTCACAGAAACTAGATCAATATATTAAAACATTTAAGCGCTCCTGTTGCAGTGGGTTTCCGTGATTTTTACAATATTCAGAAAATCATTTACTATAGTAAATGCAAACGCGCGAAGTCAGAATATTTAAAACAAAAACATTTCGCTTCTACTTTAACTTGAAAAAAAAATCACGTCTCTTAATATACAGTTTTAATGTACAGTTTGGGTGCAGACATGGAAATAAACAGGGGTAACACACAAAAAAAAAAAAAAACATTAAGGTCACAAGTGACCTAAACTTGGATGCCATTGGCTGAGATGCACGTCAACAAATTAAAAGCAAACAGCTGATTGGCTAGTTCGAGTGTCAATCAGAATTCTTCCACTTCTCTGTTACTGTGCCATATTGAAACAAAAGCCTCTTATGAGAACCTGCAGTTTCATTAATCTGAATGTGTGAACCGGCTCGAAACATTAACAAAACTGTCAGGTTAAGAACAAGGCTCGCATGCCACCGAGTTTATTATTTAAACTAATAAGCACAGAGAGGACAATCGGGATATAGTGTATGCTGACCTCTCGGCTTTATTATAGACTTGCTGTTATATATATATCAAGACAACTATGCAAAAACGCGAATGCATCTTAATAAATCTTACCAGTGACAGCCGTCATCTTGATTGGAGGATTAATGTAAACTGCATGTATAGATTTGGCTACTCCCAGATCAACATAGCCGCGTGCACGTGAACGAGAGCGCGCTGTACGTCTGACGTAAACCCATGAGAGGTAGATTACATAATTTGAGTTTGATCAATTTACCAGCAATACTGCTACTACAAATAATAAGGTTAATTTATACAGTATTTTAAATGTATACAAAATAGCTTTAAGTGATAACATTATAAAACTATAATGTATATAATACATTCTAATTTGTAAAAACAAAAATAAATCCACAAATTTAGAAGGTATTCGCTTCTGATCACCTTGTTTGAGTTTATTTTGTGACAATGACTTTGCTGTACATCAGAAGGGTGATATGTAATCACATCATGTGTGATGCTGATGAACAATGCTAGCACCATCATGTACAGAATGGAAAGGACATGCGCAACAGTCACTTCAAGTATACAGATGCATTATAAAATACATTATTGCACAGGGTTTTTTTTTTTAAGAAATGATCATCTTCATGTATGAAAACTCCGAAATCATGAGCCAACAATGCTAAAAATATCTAAAATGATTGAAATAAATTACTCATGGTAGTACTCAGAATGTAAATCTTTTTCTTTTCGTTTTCTTGAAGTATAACAGTCTTATCTGTGATGTATACAGATGAATAAATCAAAAGAAACATTTTTCAAGGGAATCACTTCATTCTGTGACAGTTCCTCCCCCTCCACTTCAGGCACTGTAGATCCAGCTGTTACGAGAGGTTAGAGACAAATTCCATGACTGGATTGAGGTCTTCGGTGAGCTCTTCTGAGAGTGACAATACCGTTGATATCACGTTTTGTGTTAGTTCTGACACCCTGTGAAAAGTAGTTTCATTAATTATGCTGGATTATGCTACTTTTTTTTTATCTGATTCTAACAAATGGAACCAAAACCACTCTCACCAGCTCACGTGATGTGCTGGCAACTGAGGATCCAGCTTGGACCCTTCCTCTATCGAAAGAGACATCTTCAGCTGCTTGAAATTGGCCTCAATATCCTTTCTTATGATGGATAATGGCAAAATATCTTTGAGAGAGTTTAGGACTTGCTGTACCGGAAACAAACAAATTTGAATGATACACAGATTCAAACATTTTTATGGGCAGATCACATATATATAATGATTTGAATGAAGATCAAGTCAAACAAACTCACATAAATTGCTGATAGCTGATGTGCGATGTACTTATGACTGCCCAGATGCTTCACATCTTCATCTAACTGCTGACTGAGAACCAGCAGCTGATTCAGCCTCCCAATATGAGGAAAATAAACTGGAATGATAAAACATTTCCCAATCAAACTGATTAATCAGCTATGCTGTGTAGGTGCAAATAAATCTTTCCGTTTAAAATGTGAGATTCTAGCACTTTTGTAATTGTTTGTTTGTTTTAAAATAATGTATATATTATACATAGTAGTATAAATGTATTAAGAAGGCGAGTTCACTTTTTTTAAAAAATGTATTTTTTTTTTACTTTTAACTAGCAACTGACTTTTCTAAAGCATTCTATGTTGTCTTTTATTATTAATATTATTATTTCCATTTTTGCTATGCATTTTATATATACTAATTTATTTTTTTATTATCATAAAGTGAATTTCTAATCTTATGTTATATTAATTTTGATATTTTTAAATTGTTTTCATGTGCAGTACTTGGTACTTTTTGTAATGCTTTTTCATTGTAAAACACTTTGAGCTGCATTTCTTGTTTGAAAGGTGCTATATAAATAAAGTTTATTATTATTATTATTATTCATTATTACCCACATAGAGTCTCCCCGTTTATTCTGTGGTCTCACCATCTGAAGGTGGTCTTTCCAACATGTCAACAGGGCTGCCATGTATCATATAAACTTCCACTCGATGGAATAGAGTAGATAATCCTACAACATCCAAATACTCCTAAAGAAATGGAAATAAATGGAAACACATCATACAAAAATTATAACAGGTTCAAAAGAAATGGTTAATTGATGATAAATTACCTCAAGCTGAAGCTCCGGTTCATTGAGATGTTCAAGGCACTGATTCATCTGATATATTATCTCAGCCCCTACAAATTCAGATGTTGTACATATATTTGATAACAATTACCAAACTTGATTTCCAGTAAAAAATTATTACTTTAGTCCTAAATTTACCTTGTTTTTGAAAACACTCAGACTCTTCAGGACTTGTGTCCTGTTTGAGCTGCTCCTGAAACTGCTAATTCAGATTAGATATTTGAATGAGAAAACACACAGTATGTTCAGTGTTCAAGATCTGAGCATCAGTGTAAGTGTCTCACCTGATGGACCTGAGCTCTGATCAGTAGATCCAGCTGGCTGCAGAGACACAGCATCTCCAGCGCCACCTGCTCGCTGCTCAGGTGGATGGGCATCAAGGGCTTCCTCACGCACATCTCAACTGCAAATGTTACATAATCGAGAAATAAAACATAAATGTGCTCATATTCAGTCAGAACATCATAAAAACGCAACTATTATTGAAGAGATCGCCATTAAGTTACCTTTAAAATGTGGACTGTAAGAGCAAGGTTTGCAAAGCGGATCCGTCAGACTCACAGCTGCCATTATCACCGTAATAATCCCAGCGGTGACACAGATTCATATGATTAATACTGCATTTATTGGTTTATTCATCCATTAATGGCGTTTGTCACTCTCATTGCAAAGGGGCTTTTCAGTGGTGCTCCTCTCCATGGTGTTCATTCACACAGCTGCATGAGATGTAAATAAAAGGCGTGGTCAAATCTGCTAAACGACGAGAAACCACGAAACTTATCGGTGTTCTGTGGATCTGCATTGAAATTGAATAAAGTGGGTAGAATGGCCATTTTTATGACACAAGCTCTGAATGGGCGGAGCTTGTGGCCCAGGCGTTGTATTTAATTGGTCAGGTACGATGAGTCGAAATAGCTTCTTTTTTTATGTGAACTTTAACATAGTGTATTTTCAATTCATTTGTTTTTTACATTTCATAGTTATATTATTTAGGTAGGTTTACAATTTTCGACAAACCGATAGGGAAGCAGAGCATACAGAATTGTCACTAGGTGCTGGTTACTTTTCTCTGCGCTGTTAAGGATGGGTCAATCACAATGAATCGTTTGGATGAGGATTTCTGTATGGAATGCCATTTCTATGGAGGGCCAAATTACTCAAAATTAAATAATTAAATAAATGTTGAAATATATAAATAAATTGTTAAATACATAATGAAATAATTAAATCTATAAATAAATGCAGAAATAAATGCAGAAATGCATAAATAAATATATAAATATTTATTTGTTCATTCATTTAATTATTTATAGATTTATTTATTCGTGTATTTATTTATTTATTCAATCACTTATTTATTTATTTCCTCCACATTTTATTTTCAGGGTTATGTTGTCGGCAGGTCACTCAACAATAGTGGGCGGTGTCAGCTTTCAAACTCCATTTCTTTGGTCTTTCTAGTTTAAGCGCCTTTTTCTTGTTTTTCGCATCACGAGCTATGGCTGAGAATGGCACAAGATCGGTTGTCGTGTCTTTGACACGTTTTTTGCCATAATTCTAAATTGTTAATGATCTATTGAAGTTTTTGAGGCTGAATATCTGTCTAATACCCAATATCAAACTTCAAACTTTGAATCGGTCACAGGACGTCCTCTTTGTTGACCGAATCAACATGTCATGTATTTTCCAGTCGAACATAGCGCTCAGTTCTATTAAGAAGGCTGCAGACGCCTAAAGGCGGTCGCACACCGGACGAAGAGCGCCGCGCCGTGTCTTTAAAACAGGAGCACATTGTTTTCTATGAGTACGCGAACCAGCGGCAGCATTCGGCGTCTGTCCGCGGTGCTCAGGACACTGGTGCTGCGGCGCGGCGCTCCTCATCCGGTGTGCGACCACCTTTAACCATTACTGTCACTGACAGCACTGATTTCAGCCAACATCTCCCACAACATTTCTACTTGTATTAAAATTGTCATTGTCAACGTGTTGTTTGACAACTTCATCTGCAAGAGTCAACAACCAATCTTGTATCATGCTCAGTGATGCAAAAAACAAGAAAAGGCGCTTAAACTAGAAAGACCAAAGAAATCAGTTTGAAAGGTGACACCCCCCACTGAGTGACGTGCCAACAACCATATCCCTGAAAATGAAATGTGGAGGAAATAAATAAATAAATGATTGAATGAATGAATAAATGAATAAATAGATAAATGAATAAATACATGATTGAATGAATGAATAAATACATAATTAAATAAATAAATAATTAAATGAATGAATGAATAAATAAATAAAAAATATTTATATATTTATTTCTGAATTTATTTATATATTTAATTATTTCATTATGTATTTAAGAATTTATTTATATATTTCAACATTTAATTATTTAATTTTGAGTAATTTGGCCCTCCATACCATATTTCATACATTTCTGACATAATTACAAATAAATAAATGTACAAATAAATGTAAAAAAAAGCAAATATAAATACACAAAGTAAAAAATAATAATAATATAAATAAATAATGATTTATCAGCTTATTTCCTTATTTGTTTTTTCCACATTTATTTATTGTTCCTTTTATTAATTTATACATTTATTTATTTCCAATTTTATTTATTTTCACATTTATGTATTTATTTACGTATTTATTTATTTATTTCCACATTTATTTATTTTCACATTTATTTATTTCTACATTTCTTTGTCCGTAGGGTAATTAGGAGGGCGTGTTTTGCCTCAGGAATAGCAATCGAGCCAGAGTAGCCGAGGTATAAGCTTTGAGGCCACAGTGACAGCTTCTGGTGCCCAAACAAAGTACAAGAAGTGTAGCCTACATGACGCACCTGTTGATAGTGTGGGATGAATGACTTAGATGGGCAAGATAGCCAAAATCTTATATTACAGGTTATTATTTCAATTTCACATGGGCAGTTGTGTCGGCTGCGTGCAATCTGTGATCGCGTGCATTTGCTGAAGCTCGCGAAAACCTGCAATCACTTTCTTATGCGCTCTGTTTTCTTGAAAGTACTTGAATTTCAGACATATAGATTCAAAGTCTGGAAAGTAATTGAAAACAAACATAGGTCCTTGAAAGTCCTTGAATTAATTTTGAAATAAATTTTGTTCATGGCGCTATTTCAAAAAATTGTCCTATATGCTGTCAAAGACAGAAAGAAACGGGACGGGGTGGAGATGGGGAAGCGCAAAAAAAGACTTATTAGCGTGTGTGTTGATCCACAGCCTAGAGCCCTGCGTGGGACAGGCAGAGTTTCAGGCTACATTTTACCAATTCCAAACCACATCAATCTTAATAACTACTATTAATTTTGTATTTATTTATTTATAAGTGATATATTGTCCATGAAGGCTGGAAGTGAAAAACTCCTTATATTCAGGTGTGCATAATTATTAAAGGCAGGTTTTCTTTTACAGATAAAATGAACCAAAAAAATAGATTTAACTCAGACTGAAAAGTCAAAAATTATTCAAAACTAATGCAATTCAGAAATTGCAAAGTTAAGGCATGACCATTGGTTAGCGAAATACTCATTGGGTCAGCAGGGTCAGAAAAAAACAGGTGGAGAAGAAGAGACACATGTTATCTGTAAAAGAATTAAGAATTAATGTGAAGAATTAGGTGCAAAACCATCAGGAACCATTTAATCTCCAGCACCACCATTTTCCAGAACTGCAACCTTCCTGGAGTCTCCAGAAGAACAAGATGTCAGGTTCTCAAAGACTTTGCTTGCGTAGAAAATCCTAAAAAATGACCCTCTCTTACATGCTGAAGTGTTGTGAAATACATGAAGACTATTTTTTAGGCTATAAACAGATAAGTTGTGAGTGACTCTTGAAGGACCAGCACCACATCCTCTTGTACCACTGTTTGAAGAATTTATCTTCCAGAATCTGGCAGTAAATTTTAGGAGCCCATTTTTAGTCAATCTCTGCTAGACAGACTTTTCAGGATAGGAGATAGACTAAAAATGAACTCCCAAAACTTATTGCGATATGGAGCTAAGAATAAAATGTAGAATTTGAAAAATTGCAAAAATAGCTTAGTGAAAAGCGTTTACAGTTTAAAAGCAAATAGAAAGTCCTAGTTTTTAATTCTTTTCATTAAATGAAAAACAAGAAATAAGTCACAAGAACAATAGTTTTATTTTTTTCTTGTAATCAAGAAAAAATATTTGACAATTTCAAAATGAATGCTCTATGATGTTAGACAGTGAACGCATCTCCACTGCATAGCCGCATTCAATCGTTGGTGTCAGTCGCAAATATTAAATGTTTTAGGCTACAATGCATGGCGTGTGTTTCACTAGCACTTTTGTTTGACCTAATTCTGGATATTTCCAGCCTAAAACGTGTGATTAATCCGTATCTAAAGCCGTGTCTACACCAAGAGAACCCATTATAATCAGTTGACGCGGTGACTGTCCACACGGGAAGTGGCGCGAGGCGACAAATCTTCTAGTAACTGACGCCTCCTTCTGTTCCGAATCTTGGAAACATGCGTTGTATGCATTGAAAGCGATACCTAAAAAAAAAAACAGCGCGCATAAGAAAGCGATTGCAGGTTTACGCGAGCTTCAGCAAATGCACGCGATCACAGATTGCACGCAGCCGAAACAACCCCCCACGTGAAACTGAAATAATAACCTGTAATATAAGATTTTGGCCATATTGCCCATCTAAGTCATTCATCCCACACCATCAACAGGTCCATCATGTAGGCTACACTTCTTGTACTTTGTTTGGGCACCACAAGGTGTCACTGTGGCCTCAAAGCTTACCCCTCGCCTACTCTGGCTCGATTGCTATTCCTGAGGCAAAACACGCCCTCCTAATTACCGTACGGACAGAAAAGTAGAAATAAATAAATGTGAAAATAAATGTAGAAATAAATAAATGTAAAAATAAAGAAATACGTAAATAAATAAATGTGAAAAAAGTAGAAAAAAATACATAAAAAAAACAAGGAAATAAAATTATAATTATTTATTTTTGCTTTTTTTTTTAACTTTTCTTTGTATTTATTTACATATTTATATTTGCTTTTTTACATTTCTTTGTACATTTATTTATTTCTAATTATGTCAGAAATGGCATTCCATATTTCTGAGGTGAAATACGGTCGTAGGTCAGGCGATAATCTAGAAATGAATCAATTTATTACACTGAAAAAAATGACTCATTGAATTTACTAAATTTAAGGTAAGTGGTTGCAATCAATTTATTTTAGCTACATTTAAATAAACAAATTTAGTTGAAAGTTAGTCAACTAAATTTGTTCATTTAAATGTAGCTAAAATAAATTGATTGCAACCACTTACCTTAAAAAAATTTAGTAAATTCAATGAGTCATTTTTTTCAGTGTATACTTTTTAACATAACAATAAGGCAAAGTTGGCATGCGCCTCATAATTTTGTCATTTTGAGGCTCTGTGCGCCCCTTGAAAGGTGATGCCTTCGTTATTAGAATTAGTTATTATTAGCTTGTAAAATTCTCCACCGAGTGGGTGGACCTTTATGTGTTTGTCCAATATTGTTTTAATAGACAAGACAATTTACAAATATATTTTAAATACAACTTTAAATGCGTTTTAAAATATAATTACTTATTGTTCTAAAAACATACCCATACAAACTTATAATATACAATAATTAGTCTTTAAATGCTAAACATAGAGAAGGATAACTGTTGTCATTTTGTTCTCTAAATATATTTAATTTCACTTTATCAAACAAAGGATGGAGCTATTTCCAATGTTTATTAAATAGTAATAAACACAGACAAGAAAAATCTTAGACCTTTTCCATGATTCCAATGAATGACAATAAAACACTGCTTATTTAGAAGGTTTGTCACACATATTTAAAGTGACAGATATACTAAGAAATCAAAGTAATGCAATCAAAGGAAAAAAAAAAACATTTAAATAGTGTGCTGTTAAAGAAAACCTCAATACTTACACAGTACTGATATCTTGTATAGCAAAAAAGACAAGAATTTTTCTGCAAAGTTTCAAATAAAAAAATACAGCTGTAGTTAAACATTTTTTCTATCACAATCATTTCCTTAAGAAGTGCATCTGAAAAAATAATAAATCCGTTAGCAGAACTTTGCCAAGCTATTTTAAAAAAAGAAGTCCTGCTTTTGTCACAATTATTAATTTACATGCTTCATAATACAATAAAAAAAAAAAGTTCCATCATATTTCTGCTCCCTTTTATGACGATATGATACACCAGCAGAAGAGTCCATTGGCTGTAGCAGAAAACCTGAATTTCCCTTGAGTTATTTACTGATCGTCTGGAGAAGCTATGGCCGTCCAACAGGGTTCAGCGTGAGGTTAGCCATGAGCTCATGAACCGCTGCAAATATTGTGCACTCTCCTGTGACAAAAAAAAAAAAAAAAAAAAAAAGAGGAAAAACAAAAAGATTAGCATTAATACTTAAATGTAAATATAGAAACATAAAATGTTAAACAAATATCTGACTAATATTATATACTGATTTCCATATCAATTTAAAAATTCACATTAAACAAAACAGATGTGTGAACCTTGTCGTGGTGGATGGTGCTCATTGAACCTCCTGAGGATGGAGCTGACCATCAGGGCCGCGGCTCCCGAGGAGCTGTGCTGGCGGGGGATATCAGCCTGCTGGGTCAGTCCAGTAGCCATGTCATACACAATAGGCACTATGATGCTGATGGGCTCCTGGGTTACCGGTAGCCTCTGGGTCAGCTGGAGCTGTAGAAGAGCATCACTTCAAGTTAATACACATCAGGAATCCATAGTAAACTCAAACCACAGATCAAACAATTTGCTGGGTGTACAATGGCCAGAATATTAGGGTAATAATCAGAATTCAGGACATGGTCATGTATGGTGAGATCGTATTTTATCCATTGGGAATTGGTTGTATAGTGAAAGAGGACATTGCAAATCAAAAAGGAGTGACTGAAGCACTTACAAAGAAGAGCATTTTGGTCTTAAGAACCACAGCAATGGTTCCTGGTGGGGCAATGGGAGGGGCGCTGGGTGGGATGGTCAGACAGAACTGCACATTCCAATTCAGCTGGGCCGCTTGGTCTGGGAACTGGAGGAAAGATGATGGGCCAATGAGTTTCCAAATATAAAACACAGCTCAAAAGTTCAGGAAGATTTTTTTTGTTTTGGAAAGAGGTCTCATATGCTAACCAAGGTAATATTGTGAAAGATTATTACAATTTAAATACCTGTTTTCTGGTATATTTATGTATTTTATTTCTGTGATGGCAAAGCTAGATTTTTGCTCAAAGCTTTAAATTTTCAGGAGCCATTATTCCAGTTTTTAGAGTTACATGATCATTTAGAAATAATTTTAATATGCTGATTTGGTGATCTTTTTTTAGTAAAAAAAAAAAAAAAAAAAAAAAAAAAGTGTCAAAAGAACAGAATTTATTTGAAAATTTTACTATCCCTTCTGACCATATTAATGTATCCTTACTGAATAAAAGTATTAATTAAAAATCTAATTGACCTCAAATGTTTGAAACAGTTTAGAAACATTGCAAAAAAAACAGTCCAAAAAAAAAAAAAAAAAAAAGAAAGGAAAAATCTTTCCTGTAGCTCAAATAGTAGAGCATGGCGCTATCAACGCCAAGATCATGGGTTCGATTCCCAGGGAAAGCAAGAGCTGATAAAATGTAAAAACTGTTACTTGAATTCAGTGTAAGTCGCTTTGGATAAAAGCGTCTGCTAAATGCATAAATGTAAATGTAAATGTAAATGTAAATGTAAATCAAATAAACATGAACATGCTTACCAACTCCAGTTTCATGATGCGAACACAGTCTCTGAGTATGTTGGTTGGAGCTCCCAACAGCTTTGTGAAGGCATTTAGTGTGTTGTATTTAAAGGGTGGTCCAGCAACCTATGGTTAAAGTAAAGAAAAATTACTTGTATTTGCATGACTGCAGAATACCTGGCTTAATGGTATTTCCAAGTTGGAATTTGATTTGCTTTAAACAGAATAGCAAAGATAAGTGTTTTCAAACTAGTTTTAAACAGGTAGTCCCAAATCATGGCATATAAGCCAGTGTTGTTAAATCAGGATGAACAGGGAATTTAAACAAACCCATTACAATTCTCTCTGCTGCTAACAAGAGGAAATTTGAGCTTCATGATAGTGAGTTGATGCAATGAGTTCATTTCCTACCCTGGTCTCAAAAAACTTCTCCAGGACTTGCAGTTCCTCCTGCGACCAGGGTCCAGTGTTTTCTGGTGTGACTTTCAGCTGCAGAGTCTGGTAGGTTTTGGGGTTGAGAGCCACTCTACATTTAAGCACTTCTGTCTTAAACATGATGACACCTGGCTCGTTGGAGTTCACAATAGTAAGCTGTGAAGAGAAGGTAATCGAGAGCGATGCAAATACAATGTATAAGCAGAATCATATCACTCTGACGGGTTAAATGATGTGGTTGTAACGTTAACGGTTTCTGACTCACATTGGGTTCTAACTGTATGATTCTCTGTAGGTGCCGTCTCATGATGACAGAGCCCAGGAAGCGCTCCAGAGGTGAGCACAGGTAGCTGCCCGCCAGCCCTGGCACTGGGCATGGCATGGGTGATGGCAGAAGCAGAACATGTAGTTTGCTGTGGGTGAGGATGGTTGGAATAGAAGCAGCCCAGGACCGTTGTGGCAGTTTACGGGGTGGAGGCATTGCCTGTGAACCTACACACACAAACACACACAGTGACTGATTGAACAAATTCAACTACTGCTTATTGCTGGAAGCCATGTGAAATGTAATTAACATTAAATTATCTCATTTACACTATTTTTTCTTGAAGAAATTTAAAGAATGATTTCTGAAGGATGTGACACTGAAGAATGGAGTAATGGCTGCTGAAAATTCTGAATAAATTATATTTTAAAAAATATAAAAATAAGCTATTTTGTTAAGTAATATTTTACAACATTACTGTTTTACTTTGGTGAACATGACAGACTTCTTTCAGAAACATTAAAAAAAAATCTTTAAAAATCACATTTTGAACGGTAGTGTAGATCAAACCTAGGACAAACTAAGTAATTATCCAGTCATTCTCACAGAAATTGTCAAGAAAAGGTGTTTCACCCCAAAATCAAAAGAAATCTCAATTAATTTTGAGCCATTTACTTTTGAAGTCTACTTTTACAACCATCAAGATTTTTAATTGCAGCAAAGCCAATAAGGCAGAAACATTTGAACTGAAATGTAATAATAATAATAATAATAATAATAATAATAAAAAAATAAAAAAATGAAATGAAAAATAAAAAAAATAAAAATTCTCATTAACTCTAATGTGAAAAAAAATGTGTATTTACAAAATAATAAATAAATTACTCATTTTAGCATGCTCTGATCTGTCTTCAGACTCTTTGGACTTACTGGTACCAGCTCGAGGGGAGTGGGATGGGTCTGGAATAGGTGAGTGCAAAGAAGGGTTGCCTGGTGACATGCCAGGGATTCGTGCTCCAGGGGAGGGTCCAGAGACCTGCGGAGAACCTGGCCATGGCCCAACCCTTGGGCTGGCGGACACCATTGTGTATGGTGAACTCGGGTCAAGAGTTCCTGCAACACAAATGAAAGACATTTGGACCATAACTCACCATCTCGAGGAGTGTCAGTTTCCACCGATGTACACAGTTTTTAGTCCATGACAGTAACGGTACTCAACACAGCCCACCAAAAACACACATATCCCAACTGCGAAGTCAGAGCTGCTTCTATTAAGTACCGTACAATGATGATTTTGTATGATTAAAACAAGGCAAAGAGATTTTCACTTACACATGATTTCAACTGAACCCCAATACCGATATTCTGAAGCATGAAAATGTACTCAATCATGACATACTGAGACTAATATGAGATAATTGACAATACTGTACAAAAATACACCATCATTCAAAAGTTTGGGGTCAGTAAGATTCTTCTGAAAGAAATTAATAGTTTCAAAGACAATTGAATTACAAAAAAAAGGTCAAATTAATGTTGTTCTTTTGACCTCTCTCTTCATCAGAGAATCCTGAAAAAAATATATATCATAATTTCAACTTTCTTTCTTGAGCACCAAATCAGCAGGATTTCTGAAGAATCACGTGACATTGAAGACTGGAGTAAAAATTCAGCTTTGCCACCACAGGAATAAATTACATCTTAAATATAAATTAAAATAGCAAAACAGATATTTTAATTGAAATAATATTTTCGAATGTTCCTGTTTTTACTGTATTTTTAACCAAATAAATGCAGCCTTGGTGAGCATAAGAGACCACTTACAGACCCCAAAATTGTGAATGGAAGTTGAATAAAATAAAATAATAAAATAAAATAAAATAAAATAAAATAATAAAATATTAAAATAAAATAAAATAAAATAAATAATCAGGCTAAATCCCAGTACCAAGTTTTACTTTGTATTTTTTCTTGCATATAATCATGCATATGATTCGGACATAGATGTTTTGTCTTCCCAGTCCCACCAGTCAAAGAAACAGAAAGAATCAAGAAATAATACAAGAAGTATCTAGCAAGTACTCATTTAAGCTGAGTACATCCACCATGCAGAGAGTTGATTGGTAGCAACAAATTAGATGTCTTTCACCAGCCCATCAAAGACTGAAAGCCCTGGACCAGAGGTAAAAAGGAAAGCCAATCAGCAAAGCCCTGGATCCAGGCCTCCCATGCACTTACCATGTGGGCTAGCAAAGTTGGAGGTCTGTCCCATAGAAATGCCCAGAGAGGAGGGAGAAGGGGTGGGCCCAAAGGGAGAAGGGGCCCGCAGAGCTCCGCTAGGAGAATTGGCTGCGTGGATGTTCCCTGCACAAAATTAACCAATCAGTGGCCTCGTCAACATCTGACAAGAGCATGTTTCTCCCGTTCCTGCACGCTCACTTTCACACACGCTGCAGCCAAAGCGGGACAGGAGCTGCAGGCCCTGAATGGAGATGGGTGGACACGTGCATGACTGTGGGCATGCTTCTTCATGAGGTTGCACAGTGATGGTGTCATCAAACACAGACTGACCGATAAAAGCATGCATACCAACAGACAGGAAGAGCTGGTGGGACGCTTTTGCAATGAATGGGACACCAATGAGAAAACATTTTTTTCTTTTCTTTTCCTGACTCCATGGTGGAATGAGCACAGGCAGCAAAATGACAGCATTTGACATAATAGAGACACATATTTATATACCTGGAGACTGTGTAGTTATCATGGACGGCGAGGGAGGCACATGGTACGGGTTGGGAGGCGATGTGAGGGGTGGATAAACCCCTCTGCTTGGAGGCTGCGTCTGGGTGTGAGGCATGAAGGTGTCATCCATGCTTATCGGGGAGGGAGGGTTGTCGTCTTCGTTGACCGAGCGTCTGCGGGCATCTTGGTTACTATCCACAAACATGTTCAAGAACGTCTGTGGAAAATCATCGAAAAGTGACAATTACGTAAATGCAGACCAGCGGTTAAAAGGACAGTTCAAACAAAAGTCATCATTTACTCACCCTCAAGTTGTTCCAAACCTTACTTTCTTCTGTGGATCATAAAAGAAGATATTCTGAAGAATGTTGGTAACCTAACAAGTTTTGGTTCCCATTGACTTCCATTGTATGGACTAAAAAATATGATGGAACCAATGGGAACCAAAACTCTTTGGTTACCAACATTCTTCATATCTTCTTTCATGTTCCACAGAAGAAAGAAAATCATCAAGTTTGAAACGACAAGAGAGTAAGTAAATGATGACAGAATTTTCATTTTTGGGTGACTGTCCCTTTAATATGTTTAATATTTTTGCTCCACCCACCTTCAGTCCAGATGCAGGGTAGAAACCCTCAACTATCTTGGTGTTGTCAAAAAGACTATAGGCCCCGTCACGGATGGCCACCACACCTCTGCTGCGGCAGTAGATGTCAATGCAGTACATGTTGCGGAAGGCCAGACGGATGTGAGTGGGTGACTGAGGCAGGATGGAGAAGCACTGGTATGCCGTATTGGTCCTTTGGGTGAGGCCCAGCATAGGCACTGTGGGTAGTTTGTTGATGGCATTTAGAGGAGCTTGAGTGTCTGAGAGAACCTGAGAACAGACAAGTATGTGAGAATACTACCAGCAGCTACTAATGAATAGCGACAGATCTATCAATATCTACTCCAAATTGGTCAGCTAACAATTATAAATACAATTACTAATAATAACACTACAAAATACAGTTCATAGAGCAGTGGCTTCTTGAATTTTAGTCAGTAAATGAAGTCTGATGTTTTGTAGAGACAAGGCTCTAGATACCTGTAGAAGTTGTACTACATTGGGTGTCTTGTTGAACATCTCTTGAAGTTGGTGGAGAATTATGTTGTGACAGTTGCTACAGCCTGAATTGGGCCCCACAGTCCCCAGGGCCAGATGGTAACGGTGAGATACTGAGTTCCACTGTATCGTTACCTGAAAGAAACAGGATTCAACTTGTAGTAAATGAAACAAGTGTGATTTAAACTAAACCACTAAATGAGAGCATTAAGGACCTTTAACATCTGCATTTTAACAAGATGAGAAGGTTTTTACCGAGCTGCCTTTGGTGCTGCCATAACATAGAACCAGCTTCCGATAATTGTACAGTCGAATCTCTGAGAAAAGGCTCAAATAGGAGGGCATTTCTGGAAAATGTAGATAATTAATTATTAATTACAAGCAATCCAAGTTCTTCAAACCATTCATTAATCAAGTATTTTCTCATACTAACATTTAAAGGTTTGGGGTAGGTAGATTTTTTATGTTTATGAAAGAAGTGTTTTATGCTCACAAGTCTTCATTTATTTGATAAAACACAGTAAAACAGTAATATTGAGAAATATTATTAAAAATTAAAATAAACATTAAAAAAAATTCTGTTTCAATGTATTGTAAAACAGAATGTATTCCTATAAAGGAATGTAAAATTGATGTAATAATTTAATACTTTAAATGTACTATAGTATCAAGGGAATACAAATTATAGCTGGTTATCAATTAAAACTCAAAAAATTAAATGCAAGAGATGCAATTTAACTAGTTAGAACAGAGGTACCTACCAGATAAAGCGCGTGAGAACTCCAGCACACATTCATAAAGCTGACTAATGCTGTTCCAGTCATTTAAGAACATCTCCACCACCTTCCTGCCACCCACCGGCTCCGAAAGGGGATTCTCATAAGTCAGGTAGACATGCCGCATGGAAGCTGAAGTGAAATAGATTTTGTAATAAATATTGTAAAAGATGCATACATTATTGTTTATTGCCGTTAGAGGACAATTAATTGTCTTTACCTTGTTCTTTGTTGGCTGTGCTGTTGAGTGGACAACTGGAGAAAACTAATTCTGCCACCCAGGTGCGATTATTCCTGCCCTGTAGTCTGAACGTACAGTCCAGCAGGGAGCGTTCTAGAGCTTTTCTTGTTTCCTCACTCACTCCCTTACAAGGTGGAACTCTGAGAGAGGAGGAGAACAATTAGTAAACTACTGTCAAAAGTTTGGGTAATTAATTTTAATTTTTTTTTTTTTTTATGTTTTTGAAAGAGGTCTCTTATCCTTACCAAGGTTGCATTCATTTGATAAAAAATTAAAAACAGCAATACTGTCAAACATTTTGTGTATTATTATTTTTTTATATAATTAAAAAAAAAAAAATCTATTTTAATTATTTTAAAATGTATTCCTTTGATGACAAAGCTGAATTTTCAGCAGCCATTACTCCAGTTTGCAGTGTCACTTAATTCTTCAGAAATCATTCTAATATTTGTTGCTCAATAAATATTTCTTATTATTATCAACATCTAAAACAGATGTGCTGCTTAATATTTTTTTGTGGAAACCATGATATATTTTTTAGGATTCTTTGATGAATAGAGAGCTTCAAAAAACAAGCATTTATCTGAAATAGAAATCTTTCGTAACATAATAAAGTCTTTCAATATCAATTTAATGCGTCCTTGATAAACTAAAATATTAAGTAGATATGCATCTATCATATGTGCCAGTCCAGTTTAATAACTTAAGAGATGCCCGAACTGACACCCAGAGATAAATCTTACTTCAGAATACGTATGGCGTGGCTACAGCCGTCTCCTTCGACCTGAACTCCTTGATGAGGAATCTCCATATTGGACAACTGTAAAAATAAAAAAAAAAACTTCAGTAAACACAAAATGTGACATTTACAATGAACAGCTTCAGATAATAAAACACTGCTTTCACCATCTAATGGATATGCAGTACCTCACAGCGTAATCCGATGAGGGGCATGTTGGTGTCGCACATGGCCACCAGGTGGGCCAGCTCCTTATTGAAGGCACACATCTCTCCTGACCTCTTGGGTTTCTTCGGTTCAATGGCACTTTGCTCTCCTGACAACTATGGAGTGACCAAAACAAGACTTCATTACATACAATAAAAAAGCTGAAAAGCAGAAAAGATATGTTTTCATCAGAAAATGAGTTATGACATTTCAATTAAAAATTTGAATTTCAAAAAAAATAATTAAAAAAATGAAACTTACATATGGAGGAATCGTTCACAATAATATCAATTAAAAAACCTCTTTAAAAACAACACAAAGTAGTAACAAATGTTAAACACTCAGTTCAGTATATTCCGTTGAGTATCCCACCTTCCTCTTGGACCCAGGACGAGCCATTCGTCCAGATGAAATGTCCTGCACAAGCTCCTCTAGGTTGGGCTTAAACAGCTGCAGCAGCTGAGCAGAAGGCAGTCCATCCTCGCTCTCAATCTGACTCACAGACAGGAAGTAGTACTTATACTGGAGCTCTGTCGGATTGTTGGACACGTCAAACATCTCGACCACCTGAGAAAAGTAGAGAGTTAATTAAATGTTAAATGTGTACACAAAAGCCTTCATCTGTGAGATAAATACATTAAATAATAAAGTATTTACAATATAGTATTGTGGGAGGCGAGTGAGTTTGATGAAGAGGCGATGTTTTGACAGGTTGCCCACAGGATGCGTGGTTAAGTTAGATAGGTGGAGAGTGTCTGTGCACAATGTGGGAAGATGTTTCACAGACTGTCGACATCTCTGCTCGCCCAACCAGAATCTGTTTAAAACATAATACATTAACATCTCTGTCACAACATGAAATGCACCAAGAACAGGTAGCTTGACTGCTTACTTTAGCTGCTGTAACCATGTGATGATGCGCTTCATATCATCGTTAATGCTCTTCTCAATGTCGTCCAACATTGACTGATCTGGAAAGAGACAAGCAAGGAACGTTAAGTAGTTGATTTGTTTAAATTATCTGATGGGTATCCAATGGATAAGTGACTTACCAACTCCATAGAGCATTGGCTGAAACATTCCTGAATGCAAATCGACAAATATATGGAGGCACTCCGATCGGCCGCAAGGCTCCAGGATCGGTATGACTAGTGTGGGCAGTGCAGTCTCTATGAAGGCTGAAAAATAATCACACAAAATTAATCTTTTAATACATGTAAAATAAATAACTGATTTTGACTTTTGGTGTTTTCTAGTTGAAGAATGATAAAAATAAATAACTAAAAAAAATAATATTAAAAAATAAATAAATGATCATTTTAAATGTGCACAATATTATTTTATTTACAATATCAACAACAACAGTATGAAAATGGATCATTTTGAGATTTGCTTCCCTACACAATATAAGACAGCCTCTCATAATTTATTGCTTAATTATTGTGAATCAATTTATTAACCAAAACAGCAGGCAAATCATTATATTCCATCTTAAAAAAAAAAATAAATAAGAAGATTTTTATGGTGTAAAATACTCACAGTTATCACTAGGGTTGCTACTTTTTAGGATGGCTTTGAGTTCTTGCAGTTTCTGATGTGAGCGGGCATGTACACTATCGATCAAAAGCTTTTCAACTGAGAGATGATCAATCTGAAAGAACAGCCCACAAACAGACATAATAAGCTTTAATCCTCAGTTATTATGTTATTAGACACTACCATTCAAAAGTTTGGGGGTGGTCAGTTTTTTAATGTTTCTGAAAGAAGCTTTACTTATGTGAGAAGCAATTACTCTAGTCCTCAGTGCTAATTTTGTGCTCAAGAAACATTTCTTATTATTATCAGTGTTGCTTAATATTTTGGTGGAAACTGTGACACATTTTTAATAAAAAAAAGAGAATATTTCAAAAGAACAGCATTTAATTGAAATAGAAATCTTCTGTAACATTAGAAATTTCTTTACTGTCACTTTTAATCAAATTAATGCATCCTTGTTGAATAAAAATATTAATTTCCCACAGACCCCAAACTTTCAAATGGTAGCGTATATTATCACAAAGAAAAGCCCATAGTTATCATCGTTATGGAACTATCAATGTTATTATCAAAAAGGAGATTATTTTAACCAATGATACTCACCTTCATGGCTCTTTCCATTAATCTGGAATCACAGGCAGGGAGTGGAGGCTCATGGGAGATCTGCAATGGCTTGGATCCGTCCGTCTCATCAATTCTGATGGTGACCTTGTGCACAGATGCAGTGCCAGTCTTTCTACCCAGGACCTGTTGACTGCAAGGCAAAAATCATAAGATGCAAAACTAACAGAGAAAAATTAAATTAAATCTCAATAGCAAATTGGCCAATTTTGAAACCTACTTCCAGACAGACAACGAGAGGCACTTGGCAGGGACGTAGCGCTCCACCTGCACTAGATCACCCCACCGCTCTCTGATCAACATCAGAGTCTGGGAGTGCAACACCTCCAGCTGTAGTGATAGGCAAAACGAGTCTGATACCATTCATTAAGGAAATGGTTTCGATTTGTTTGCTTTTTGTCACTGCATTTATTTTTGAAAACAAAACTTCCATTTCTTAGTTTTGCTGACTTAACTATTATTCCAAAAGTATTTTGGAATATACTGATAATAAAAATGAGCAGTTGTGTCTAAACTGACTAGAAGTGTATTGCAAATTATCTGGGCTGGTGAAACAAAAGCTATGGTTTTAACCCAAAGCATGGGCTGTTGATTGAGCAACCAATCAAATGTTCTACTAAAACAGAAATCAAACTTGGTCTTGATCTGGAAGGATACGGAGGCAGTTGTACATGTCCTGAAGAGGTTTGTCATCTCCAAACAGTCTGGACTGCACCAACTCATGGATATAATTCACCTGCATGCTGTGGACCAATGCCCGTCCATCTAAACAAATTATATATAAATATTTATTATTAGTATCTATTTCTTAATACATTTTTATAAATATAAATTACAAATATACACTCCCATTCAAAAGTTTAGTTCAGTTATTTTTTTAAAAGAAATATTATTATTCAGAAAGGATGCATTAAATTGATCAAAAGTGACTGTAAATACTTTTACATTGTTTACAAAAGATTTGTTTCAAATAAATGCCGTTTTCACAATATTATAGTTTGTACTCTATTTTTGTTCAAATAAACATAGCCTTGGTGAGTTTAAAAAACCCTTACTGCCCCCAAACATTTGAATGGTAGAGTAAAATAAATAAAATGTGAAAATATTTATTGTAAATAAAAGGTAAGGAATACAAGGTTACATGCACATCATATCTTATGTCTCATTTTTACACATCTTACCTCCAGTTTCCTTGTCTTCAACTAGAATTTCTAGTTTAAGAAGTCTCCAAGGGATATCAGGATCATCCCCCATCACTGTCAGTGTGGCTTCAAATTCCCCCTCAACTCGAAACTTTACTCGCCCATTGGCTTCACAGGTAAAGAGATCATAGAATCAAGTAAGATCATTTATAATCAGAATAAAACACAGAAAATATAATATAAAATGTTTGTAAACATATACTTATTACATGGAGCTTGGAACTTACCCACAGTTAAGTTGGCCAGCTGCGGGGGCAAGTCAGTGGTGACTAGTCTGTGTCGAAGGATTTGATTCAACTGATTTAGTGTTGTCTGCTTTTCTGCTTTGGTTATAGGGTCAGGAGGAATAATTTTGTCCTGTAAAAAAAATTAACACCATTGCTGTCTATTTGCCATTTATAAAATCCACTTTAAGCTCTTGAACACTGTGTTTGACTACTCACTCGGATACAGGTGGGCAGACGCGGATAAGACCCTGTGGTCAGTACATCAATGGCGAAAGGGATGGCAAAACTAGGCAAACGTGCATGTACCAAAGCGTCCCTGGCCAGTGATGCCAGTCGGTCAGCCGTGTCAACAGATAAATACGCTTGTTGATCCAGAAATGATGAGATCATCTGCAATCAGAGCTAAGAATGAGTCCTACATCAACAAGAATGAAAATAACTCAGAGTGGAGGTGAGAAATAAATCACGTACCGCACATTTCTCCACCTTCCCAGCATTACTTGCCCATTTCACAAGAGCAAGCAAGCGTACGAAGAGCTGCCGTGTCCGACTGGCAAACTGAACAATTTCAATTTTCCTGTAAGATACATTTTATATCAGTCACGTTCATATGTAGGTATAATGTAACTCAGGGGTTTTCTATCTTTTAGAAGCCAAGGACCCTCAAATCCTGTGAGGGACCCCCATCCTAAAATTCGAAAAGTCATCTATACAGTTTTGTGTATATAGACCTAAATTGTATTGTAAACAATTAATGTTATAAATATGTCTAAAATATTATTTGGAAAAAAAAATTATAACATTATTGCATTTTTTTCTATTCATTATATCAGTGTACTTTATTATTACTTACTTATATATTTATTCATGCATTCATTCATTTACACATTTATTTACTAATTTTAATCCAAGTAATCAAATTACTAAATATTTCTTTTTACATTTTTTTTCTCTAAACTTTTCCATGAACACTAAGCACTGGCCCCCATTTGAAAACCCCTGATGTAACCAATATCACATTCATGTTTTTGAGAATCTAAATGGAAACTCCATGGCAGTTTCTTACCTTTCCATGTCTGTTTTTCGAGGAAGTCTGTGAAAATCATAAAGATAAGGTTAAATAATACCAAATGACACACAAAACATTTTACATCTTAGCCTACATCTAAACAACTTGGAAGATATAAAATAAAAATCCATGAAAGCCACAAAACAAGAAAAATTGTGCACATCTCCATATATGCTCTTATAGCAATTACTGTACACTTGATATGAATAGACTTGTTCCATAAATAAAACTTAACACACCTGTGTCACCCACTATATCCACCATAAATTCACATAGAGTAATATAAGCAGAGATAAGCAAAGAATCACCACTGAAGCCCCATTCAAATAAACTAGCTTCATGTTAAAATAAACATCGCCAGGTAAGAAGTCATGCAAGTGTCAGCAAAAGTTGCAGCAACATCCCCACATAATTTATATACCGCCATATCATCTCTACCAACTTAAAATCAAGATTTATAAATGACCTGCAAAGCAAAACATTTGTCAAGGAAACCTATGGGCCACTGCTAAACTAAATCTAACTTTCTTTAAACATGCCTGACCCGTGGCCATTCAACACAACCAGAAGAGGTCTCTGTCTCCTGAACTCACAGCTCAGCCAGCAGAGTGATCTCATGGTAGGTCCGCTGCAGCAGGAACTCGATCAGGAGGCTCAGCCGGACTCCCTGAGCGGCCGGGGCTCCCGGAGGAGGCTGCGGGGCTGAGCTCGGACCCCCGGCGGGGACCAGCTGCCCGTCCGAACCGATCTGAACTGGAGCCATTTTAAAATACAACGGGAGCGATGTACGGCCACGGACCCGACCCTTTCCACTCGCGTTTACCGCAAACTAGTTCGAGAGAATATTATTACACGTTCGTCCTAATGTTTATAAGCGGCGGAAACCATTTCAACCCATGGAGAAAAGAAGAAATGAGTTTGTAACATGTAAGATGTGGAGAGATGGAGCCCCGCCATCACCCACTGGAGCTGAAGCAGGAAACTAAACTCTTTCCCTAAATGGCGCTGGGTAAATTATTCAAAATAAAAGTCTGAAAGCCAAAAACGTTATTTTAAAAGGATTAGATTTATTTTATTTCTGTCTTATTTCTTTCACAGTACATAAAAACTAAAGACTCACGTAATATTTAAAAAATACTTATTGTCTATATTAGGAGTCAAGTAACATTTTAAACAACAGTAGCTGCTGAAAAAGGGAATTCCTAGAGGACCTTTATTTTGCCAAGGTAAACGGTCGGAAAGATATATCCGGTTTGGAATATATTTGTATTTTTTAACACATCAAGCTTGACAAAGTAAAACTAGTTTTAAAAACTGGTTAATTTTATGAAATGTATGCTAATTATGTTTCACAAAGAAATCAAACAACTTCAGTGCTATTTACTTTTTTCATTCTGAACAGGACTTCTGAAAACTAAATATCATATCGAGAGAGAACAAAAAAATTATGGATGAAATACTAAATAATAATAATAATGTTAAAATGCAAAAATAATAATGTTATATACCAAAATCACATTTATTCAGATGTTATGAATGTTATGTTTGGGTTATTTTTGCATGCAGTTTTATTTTTATCTCTAATCAATAATTATACATCTAATCAGCATTGGTTGGTTACTGTAGTCAAAAGTGAAACCATAATATTGGCGCAATTCATTAATAAATTATTTATAATAAATATATAATATAAGTCTAAATATTTCTTAAATTATTATATCATAAGTAAGTTAAAAATATAATAACTCTAATAAGGTTGGTCTTTGTCCAGTATGTTCATAGCAATCATTCAATCACATGCTGTGAAGTTTACAGTAGATCAAGTGAACTGCATAAATTATTTTTGGATTGGATTTTTTCAATATTAATACTCAAAACAAATATTTCAAATGGTTAAAACGTCGAGTTAAAATAACAGACATAATACAACTAGGCTACACAGTATAAAATCAAACAGGTAATACGCAAGGTAAAATGAATAACCTGTGCATATATGTCAGGTTTGAGTGTAGGGGAGGAGTTTCTATGAACAGCTGAGCTCAGTAAAAGTGTCCGATGGGAGAGACGCACTAAACTCTTCATGGAGAATCACTTTAAAGATCAAAGCACGGAATGTTCCGCCAGTTCAGACAGCAACGACTGCCAGAGGTATGAACCTGACTTTATATCACTATGATGAAGTGATGTTACTTATAAAGTACAGATCGCTATATCATAGATAGTGGAACGGTCGCCACGAGATGGTCCAAAACACCTGTGCGTCAGGTGATGTTTGCGTCAGTGTCAATATCAACGCTTAAACAAGTAAAAGACATTTCAGAAATTCTCATGTAATAATAATAATAATAATGATGATGAACTCGTTTTATTTTAGCTTCATAACTTTATGATATTTCTATTAAAGTTTCTGTTTTTCTTTTTTAACAGTATTCCCACAAGTCTTTAAAACAAGCTTTTAAATGTGTCTCTAGGGTAGACCAGTATGGATTTGAGAGAGCAGAAGATTTCAACTATGAGTCCTATGAGGAGTTTATGTCCAGGCATTTAGCTGTTGTCACTAGAAGGTCAAAGAAGTGGTCGAAACTTTTGCAGGGCACTGTAAAAGTGGAGAAAAACGTAAAAGGTAGGCAATTTAATTTTTTTTTATTTCATTGAATTGACACATAAAGGATGAAGAAAATCTTTTCACTTTTAAAGCTGTCATTTTGGGTTTGCAGTAAAGCGATATGTGAGGAAGGGGGTTCCATCTGAACATCGCACTCAGATCTGGATGGCAGCTAGTGGAGCTCAGGACCAGTTAGACAGAAATCCTGGCCACTATCATTCTCTACTAAAGGCTGAGCATGACCCTAAAATAGAAGAGGTTATACGTGCTGGTAAGCTATTTCTCCAGTCATGAAACCATGTTTTATTATGAAAGCATGATTTGAAATCAGATTGAATATGACATATGGGAATCAAAATATTTCTGAGAATTTTTTTTACAGATATGCACAGAACCTTCCCTGACAACATTCAGTTCCATGCCTCCTCCCAGCCATGTTTACAAAAAGCCCTGTTTAATGTACTTCTGGCTTATGGACACCACAATAAGGATGTTGGTTACTGTCAGGTACTACTATCATGTACACATGCCCTTTACACACATGGCCACTAAAGTGTCACTTGAATCCAGGATGTATTGAAGTTCCTACTGTAGATGAGAATCTAAAACTATTGTTGTGTATGTACTAGAGAATAGTCAATTATAACAAGTGAGGAAGTACAACACTCTAAACTGCTGTAATTTTGTGTTGTTTACCCTGTCAATATAATGACTGAACCTGTTGCACCCGTCTGCATTCAAATCGGTAGGCTGCTGAAATGTATCCCTTGTTGCCTTTTTAGGGAATGAACTTTATTGCCGGATACCTCCTCATCATCACCAAAGATGAGGAGAAGTCTTTCTGGTTAATGGATGCTTTACTTGGCAAGATCTTACCAGGTTGGTACTTTTACCCACTATTGTATATAACCAGGACTTCTTTAAATCATCATGCACAGGTTAATCAAAATGTAATAGATTGTTCCACAACTTGAAACAACATTCTGTTTCGGATGAAACCATCTAGACCTGTGGGCGGGGAAAATAATGTTAACCAATAGCCAAATAGCTATTTAGCCATTGTTTTAGGCTAGTGCTGTACGTAATTTAAGCTTAAATCTTGCCATTAGTTAAAGGGATAGTTCTCCCCCAAAAATGTAAATTCTGTCATCATTTGCTCACCCTCATGTCAGAAAACCTTTATGACTTTCTTCCTTCTGGAAGATAAAACAAAACATTTGAGAATTAGCTCCATATGTGTCCATATGGGGGAAGTCAATGGTCAACAAAACTATTTGGTTACTTATATTCTGTGTTCTGCAGAAAAAAGAAAGTCATACAAGTTTGAAACGACTTAAGGATGAGTAAATGATGATTAAAAAAAATTATATTGGGGTAAACTATTCTTTTAACACAGCGATTTCATATTTGTTAACTGTAATGTTAATGTAATGAATGCTCTGCAAAGTTATTGATAGTTTTGAAGTGCTCAAATCACCCCACCACATACATCTGAGACATCTGAATATCCTGTTTAAGTTTTAAATACTCAGAAATTATGAATTCATCATAATTTCATTCTGTATTATGTTCCATATACAGTGGGTACGGAAAGTATTCAGACCCCCTTCACTTTTTTCAATTTTGTTATGTTGCAGTCTGATACTACAATTGTTTAAATTCATTTTTTTTTTCTCATTACTCTACACTCTGTCCTTTATAATGACAAAGTGAAAACAGAATTTTAGAAATGTTTGTAAATTTATTAAAAAGAAAAAACTGAAATATCACATTTACATAAGTATTCAGACCCTTTACTCAGTACTTAGTTGAAGCACCTTTGGCAGCAATTACAGCTTCGAGTCTTTTTGAGTATGATGCAACAAGCTTTGCACAACTGGATTGGGGGAATTTCTGCCATTCTTCTTTGCAAATCCTCTCAAGCTCGGTCAGGTTGGATGGGAACCGTCTGTTGACAGCCTTTTTCAGGTCTCTCCAGAGATGTTCGATAGGGTTCAAGTCAGGGCTCTGGCTGGGTCACTCTAGGACATTCACAGAGTTGTCCCTAAGCCACTCCTGTGTTGTCTTGGCTGTGTGCTTAGGGTCATTGTCATGTTGGAAGGTGAACCTTCAGCCCAGTCTGAGGTTTTGAATGCCCTGGACTGGGTTTTCATTAAGGCTATCTCAATATTTTGGTGCATTGAGCTTTTCTTCTACTCTGATGAGTTCCTCAGTCCCTGCCGCTGAAAAACAGCCCAACAGCATGAGGCTGCTACCAGCACACTTTACTTTTGGGATGGTACTCTGCAGGTGATGAGAAGAGCCGGTTTCCTTCAAACATGATGCTTAGAATTGAGGTTCATCAGACCAGGTAATCTTGTTTCTCAGAGTCTGAGGGTCTTTTAGGTGCTTTATTGCAAATTCCAAGTGTGTTTTCATGTGTCTTCACTGAGGAGAGGATTGAGTTTGGCCACACTGCCATAAAGCCCAGATCGGTGGAGTGTTGCAGTGATGTTTGTCCTTCTGTAGGTTTCTCCCATCTGCATATATGATCATGGAGCTCAACTAGAGTGACCACCAGGTTCTTGGTCACCAATCTAGACAAGCCCCTTCTCCATCAATTGCTCAGTTTGGCTGGGGACCAGCTCTTGGAAGAGTCCTGGTTGTGCCAAACTTCTTCCATTTGAGAATTATGGAAGCCACTGTGCTCTTGGGAACCTTCAGTGCAGCAGAATTTTTTTTGTAGCCTTCCTCAGATCTGTGCCTCAATACAATCCTGTGTCTGAGCTCTGCAGGCAGTTCCTTTGACCTCGTGGCTTGGTTTTCGCTCTGATATGCATTATCAGCTGTGAGGCCTTTTACAGAGAGGTGTGTGCCTTTCCAAAACATGTCCAATCAATTTAATTTACCACAGGCGGACTCCAATCAAGGTGTAGAAACATCTCTGCAATGATCAAGAGACATGGGAGGCACCTGAGCGAAATTTCAAGTGTTGTTGCAAAGGGTCTGAATACTTAGGTAAATGTGATATTTCAGTTTTTTCTTTTTAATAAATTTACAGACATTTCTAAAATTCTGTTTTCACTTCATCATTATGAGGTACAGAGTGTAGATTAATGAGAAAAAAAAATGAATTTAAACAATTGTAGTATCAGGCTGCAACATAACAAAATTGAAAAAAGTGAAGGGGGTCTGAATACTTTCCGTACCCACTGTACATGTTTTTTTTTATCTAGACTATTACACACCAACAATGCTGGGGCTTAAAATGGATCAAGAAGTGCTTGGAGAGCTTGTCAGGATGAAGGTTCCTGCTGTCTGGCAGGTCATGAATCGGCACGATGTAATGTGGACCCTGGTGGTCTCGCGCTGGTTCATCTGCCTGTACGTTGACATACTTCCTGTAGAGGTGAGGATGAAGTCAAAGGTTGTACTTTGTGAAAGAGTTCAGTGGTAAGCTTTGCAGTCATTCAATTCATACAATTTTGAAATCTTATGAAATCATTAGTCGGATTCATGTAGCATAAGTAGAGTTTTTGTAATGCCAATATTGAATGTAAAGATTGGTAGCCATGTGTTTTTCTCAGACAGTGCTGAGAATATGGGACTGCCTGTTTTACGAGGGATCCAAGATCCTATTCCGTGTGGCTTTGACACTGATTCGTCACCATCAGAACCTCATCTCACAGGCACAGAGTCTCCCAGAAATCTGCGAACGCTTTAAACAGATCACTCACGGGGAATACGTAGAGGACTGTCATACATTCATGCAGGTAAATTCTGTGGATGCTATTTATTCACTAACTAAACTAATACTTACAGAATATCAAAAATAGTAGGTGGATCCTGTTGCAAATCATAAAAATCCACATCCAGGCACTCACATAATTGAAAAGATAAAAAGCCTTTATTATAAGACAGGGCTACAACTTACAAAGACACCAACGCATCCACCTACTATTTTTGATTTTTTTGTTCCCCTTCTGAAGCACCCATAGTTTTGTTTGTGAGTACCAGATGCGCCCCTGGTCGAGATATTTTCTTTAATACTTACAGAACTCTTTATAATGATGTGTTTGTCCTGAAGATTGTTTGTTTGCCATCTGCCTTCAGAAAATCTTTATGGAGCCAGGAGGTCTCTCTACAGCAACAATTACTAAACTCAGGAAGATGTGTAGGAATCGCATTAATTCTGCTGAAAACCCTCCTTCTCAATAAATGTTGAGCATGGACATCAGAGTGGTGAATCAGAATCAGAGTTCTGACAGCTTGTGAGATGAGAATCTATTACTTACTGTGTGAAAAAACTTTATTGTATGTTAAAATTTTATATGAAAAGGGATACACTACCATTCAAATGTTGGAGGTCAGTAAGATTTTAAGTTAAATAAGTCTCTTATGCTCACCAAACCTGCATTTATTTGATCAAAAATACAGCAAAACACTACAATTGTGATCAAATCTTTTACAATTTAAAATTTTCTGTTTATATAGAAATGTTTAAAGATGTAATAATTTGCTGATTTGGTGGTGTTGCATAATATTAATATTTTGTGGATACCGTCATAAATATTCTTTGATTAATAGAAAATCAAAAGAGCATCTATTAAAATCAAAAGTCTTTTGAAACGTTTTAAATTTGACTTTTGATTAACATAATGCATACTTGCTGAAAAAAGTATAAATTTTTCAAAAAGTTTACTGACCCCAAACCTTTAAACAGTAGTTCACCCCAAAAAAAAGTTATCAATTACTGGAGGCATGCCGTTCAAAACCTGTATGATCTTTATTGTGTGTGTCTGAAACACAAAAGTAGATATTTTGAAGGTGAGTAAATGAAGACAGAATTTTAATTTTTGGGAGAATGATCTAAGTGGAATTAACTTTTTTTTTTTTTTTTTTTTTTTACTAACAACAATCAGTTTTCTGTTTTAACTAAATAAAAATATTTAGCAAGCAAACATTTTCTTGTCTTTTATTTTTCACTTTATTTAGAAACTTAGAATCGCATTCCCTTAAAACAACATGAACTTCATAGCAATCAAGGCAACACTTCAATATCCACAACAACTCCATTTATGCAGTCATTCCATATGAAGGCGCATCAGAAAGGAGAGAGATTCATCCACCATATGATCAAGCGTGTTTTCTAGTGCACTCCTTGTGTTTGTAACAGTTAACCATTTACCTGGGTCTATAATAATCTAAACCTACTTCAAGTTATTCAGAACTTCCTGTTGTGTTAGTGTGAATCATACCCTTTGTCCATCCAGTAGTGCAAAACCATAATATTTCCTCACTCTAGCAGAATTTCCCTTTTAACATTTTTGAATGAGTGCAAATACAATGCTAAATGGAAGCAAGCAAGCTATATAGTTTTGATATGTAGTATGAGAGGGAAACAGAGCTATTTAATGTTACTGAAGGGTATTCTACTCTAGAAAGTGGATATTCTATTTGTGTATGTTCATTTAACAGAGTCTCTTCTGTACCCACTGCCTCAGCAGATCTGGAGAGATCCAGGCCAGATGTGGAATTTCTCTTCATTAAAACTTAGTACCAAATGAACATCTGACTCAACATGGTTATGCAAGGCTTTGTTAACAGTATTAAATTATTTTTCTCCAATTTGGTGAATCTCAAAAGCTGTTCAACTCTAAATGAGAACTTTGAGAAGTTTGTAGTGTTAAATATCTAGTTCCTTTTACACTGAGCAGTAACAGCATCATCAGTTTTCCCTAAATCCTTGTATTTATATAAATAAACGCATGAGGTTAAGGTTAAGAATATGAGGTACCAAACAGATCATATGCTTTCTAACCCAGATTAAGCCTAAATAACAACAAACACCAGGCATTCCTCTAGATAAGCATAATCTGGTTCCTGGAAACAATACCTTAGCATGACCTACAGCCTCAAACACACCTTTGAATTTGCCCTGCACCCAATTAATTATACTATGTTTAACATAATACAACAAAAAGTCCAGGAAGCGCAGGTCCACCTGAGCGGTGGCAGGGTGAGACACCAGCAGAGGGCAGGGCAGGTTAAAAACTAGATAGCTGCAGTTGTAGTAGTGTTGTTGAGTCCAGATGAAAGCAGAAATCTGTGGTGCCTACACATCCTGGCTTGAAGATTACTTGAGGTTAGATGGTCTGGTAGCCCGCATGACTTCTGTTCCTGCCAATAAGGTAGGCCAGGATCACGATGAGCACTAGAACAGCCAACGCAGCACCCACAATAATGGGAATCAACATGTCGTCCTCATCTAGCTCGCACTCCTCAGCTAGAACAGGAACAGAGCGAGAAGAGAGAAGGGGAGATGGTGGTGAAAAAATGTATTTATTTATTCATTCATTCATACATTCATTCCAAAAAAGAAAGTTAGTTAGTTAATTAAAGTTAGGTAGTTAGTTAAAGTTCTAGTAATTTTGTTGTGTGTTTGTCATTTTTATTGGAGTGGATGGTTATTGAGATTATCAGCTTCACATTGTTATGACAACTAAGTGTTTTATGCTGCAGATTAATCTTGATTTGTGTTGAACCCAGAACATTCCTTGAAGAATTAAAGGGCAAAACTGAGAAATGGTAAAAGAGAGAAAAGAAAATAAAAATACCAGCTCCAAAATCTCCATTGACAACGAAAGGTTGCACTTGAAGCTGGAAGGTGTTGAGAGAGAAATCCTGTGTAACACTCAAGGTCTTCTCCTTCTGACACATGTAAGAGTGGCCCAGGGTTCCCATCATGTAGTTCAGAGAGGTGTTCCTGAAAACAAGACGCTCTGGGCAAAAAAAAATAAATAAAAAAAATGGAATTTGCTCAGATTTTCAGAGAAGTAAAAACTAAAACTATTAAACAGAATATTTAAAACTGACTTACTAGTCATATCAGGCAAAGCAGCTGACAGCTCCAACCCACTAAGATGATACTTGTTTGATGTGGAATTCTGAAAAGGAAACAAGCATATTTCATATGTTATGATGACACCAACATGGTCTGGATTATTTAAAATGGCATTAGGGGAAATAATTGGACGAGACACAAAACTTACCAAAGAGAAGCTGAAAGTCAGAGTAATGTTTTGCTCAGTGAGTATGAGAGTTGCACTGTCCGGATCGCAGGATCCAGAGAATTTAACCAGGTTTGGGTGCAGGTTCAAGACCTCCTGGACAGTCTGAAAAGCAAGGTATGTTTACATTTAGATTACACTTACAAATGAGGATTAAACCATTATTCTGAATTACTTAGTCATAAAATGGTCATACAAATCCCTTTATTTTTACAAATTACAAATTTTGAGAGGTTGGTGTTGGAATATCTGAAGGACATCACTGGACCCTTACTGGACCCCCTGCAGTTTGCTGACCGTGCAAACAGGTAATACTCCTGCAGACCAAACTAACCCAGCTCTCTGTCCCTAGCTCTATCTGTCAGTGGATCACCAGCTTTCTGACAGATAGACAACAGCTAGTGAGAACTGGTAAATTCACATCCAACTCCTGCACCATCAGCACTGGTGCCCCTCAGGGTTGTGTTTTCTCCCCACTGCTCTTCTCTCTGTACGCATCTAAAGACCCCTCTGTCAAGCTCCTGAAGTTTGCTGACGACACTACAGTCATCGGTCTCATCCAGGACGGCAATGAGTCTGCTTACAGACAGGAGGTTAAAGAGCTGACTATCTGGTGCAGTTATAACAACCTGGGGCTCAACACGCTCAAAACGGTGGAGATGATTGTGGACTTCAGGAGAAACCCCCCTGCTCTCCCCCCACTCACCATCATGAACAACACTCTGGCTGCAGTGGAGACATTCAGGTTCCTGGGCACCACCATCTCTCAGGACCTGAAGTGGGACATTCACATAGACTCCATTGCTAAAAAGGCCCAGCAGAGGTTGTACTTCCTTCGCCAGCTGAGGACGTTTAACCTGCCACAGGAGCTGCTCACACAGTTCTACTCAGCCATTATTGAGTCTGTCCTGTGTTCATCTATAACTGTCTGGTTTGGCTCAGCTACAAAATCAGAAATCAGAAGAATACAGAGGACAGTCCGGTCTGCTGAAAGGATCATTGGTACTCCGCTGCCCACCCTTTCAAGAACTGTATACATCCAGAGTGAGAAAAAGGGCTCAGAAAATCACTCTGGATCCCTCACATCCAAGCCATCTACTTTTTGAACTTTTGCCATCTGGTCGGCGCTACAGAGCACTGAATACCAGGACAGTCAGGCACAAGAACAGTTTCTTTCCCCAGGCAATCTATTTAATGAACAGTTAAATGTTCTCCCATTGTGCAATAAAAATATGTGCAATAACCTGATATTTATTTATCACCCTACATCCTAGTACAGCCTTCATCTTATTTCGTATTCTTTTATACTATTTCTATTCTATTTTATCAATAGCACACATGTACATTCAATTTATTTATTTTTATTATTTTTTTTTTTAATTTATATATATTTGTGTATTTTTGTTCACATCTTTTTTTTTTTATCTGTGTGTTGTTGTTGTCTCTGTGTACTGGAAGCTGTGACACTAAAACAAATTCCTTGCATGTGCAAACATACTTGGCAATAAAGCTCTTTCTGATTCTGATTATCCCAGCAAATCCCCTCATTTACATAACAATCCAAGGAATTTTAATAATGGCAAAATAAATGGTATTTGTCATAGAAATAAAGCATACAGGTCATTTTTCTATGTGTCCTCTCAGGTGCATAACAAGCTAAGAATGGAAAATTAAAAGAAAATTTAAAGAAGAAAAATCAATGATTGTCTACTCATGCATAAAATAGGTTTGTTTGTTTGTTTACCTACTATTTATAAGGGGCAGTCGTGGCCTAATGGATAGAGGGTCGGACTTGTAACCCGAAGGGCGTGGGTTCGAGTCTCAGGTCTGGCAGGGATTGTAGGTGGGGGGAGTGAATAACCATCACTCTCTCCACCCTCAATACCACGACTGAGGTGAGACCCTTGAGCAAGGCACTGAACCCCCAACTGCTCCCCGGGCGCCGCAGCATTGGCTGCCCACTGCTCCAGGTGTATGTTCACTACTGTGTGTGTGCGTGCACTTGGATGGGTTAAATGCAGAGCACAAATTCCGAGTATGGGTCACCATACTTGGTCACACATCACTTCCCCTTTCCCTATTTTATTTAACAGAATATTTCAAGCTACTCTTGTCCAATGAAAGTGAAAGTTATTTTGTGCAAGTACCTTGCCATGAGAGCTTGAAATAAAGCTAATGTTGAGTTGCAGTCCCATCCGTGCCAAGAGACAGACAGCGTCAGTGGCATTGGTGACGTTGTAACTGCCTCGCTCAGGGGGTCCGGGGGTTGCAGGAGAAGCCGGGGGAGAGCTGGTTTCAGGGGTGACCACAGTGGGCAGAACATCAGCAGTCAAAGTCTGATGTACAGTGAGAGCTGGAACGGTAATGTTTTTATTTTTAAAAGGCTCTAGATGAGTTGTAGCACTGGTTAGGGTTAAAGGTGCACCAAGTAGGTTTTTGCAACACTATGCTTATTCATTCTAATAGCGTAAGTAATTTTAGACTTTATACTGACACCTATAGACATGGATGCATTGTATTTGTTTACTAAATGCTGCTGCTTCACCAAACCAGTTTATTTATTTTTTGTTATCATCATAATGATTGGATGAAGCAAGCTGTATGACAGGCTGTTCAGTTAATGGCAATATGGTGGCACCCATGAGGGGGCGACCTGCTAAGTGTACAGAGTACATTTTCTTATATATATATATATATATATATATATATATATATATATATATATATATATATATATATATATATATATACTCCTATATATATACTGAGCTTTTACTTAAGTTGTACATAAACATCTCATTTCTTAATTTTATTAAGGCTTTTTTTTCATTTAAAAATAATAATAATAATAATAATAAATATATATATATATATATATATATATATATATATATATATATATATATATATATATATATATATATATATATATGGATGTGCACCTTTAAAAATGTATAAGCTGGTATTCAAAAAACAGCATGGATGTTAAAAAAAAGTAGTTTTACAAGTCATATCTGTAAATATGCAAAAATATTTCCCCCCAAACGAGAAATACTCAGCTTTTCTTACACAGCAGACATACGTAGGCCACGTTTTTGCAGGAATAAACATTATTATTTAAAAAAAAAAAAACATGGGAAAGTAATATTAGATTAAAACATAAATTTAAAAAGAAAAACACTAACTGTTACAGCGTTCTCTATAAATATATGGACTGGACCGTTTCTTATGATTAATTAATTAACCAAAATATAACCAGATCAAATAGTCCTACATCCCAAAATACACTATATTTAAATCAAACTTACCGAACAGCAGGCTAAAAATTGCCCCGGAGGGCATGTTTTGTTTGCGGATGATGGGGATCATGCTTCTTGCCAAAGTAAACCAAAACACGCTCGATAGAAAAACAGATGATGGCAGACTGTGCAATCTGCGCCTTCAAACGCACTCTTCAGATATCTGTCTTTATGGTGCAGACGTTAAGACCGCTTTGAGCTGCCGCTGTGCCGACTCTACATCTGATAAACACACCAGGCCAGATCTGCTCAGTTTCTCCTAACTGCAGCAAAAACACTAGAGTCATGTGAGCGACTGCCAGCATCAGGCAACAGCAGCACTGCGCATGCGCGTCTTATTCTTGTTTTTTTGGTTTTAAATGCATTTTTTTGTTGTTGTTGTTGTTTTAGAACAGATAAGACACAATGTACTATGGAGAGCCATATCCATAAATTAAATAATAAAAATGTCACATTTTAGTCATATAAATTAATATTTCTGTCAAGTTATAGATTTTTAGTTCCTGGATAGTCAGTGAATAATAAAATAATTTAAATAATATTAAAATACACATCCATGCATACTTCAACATTTCCTGTAGTGTTGTATTTTTTGTGTGATTGAATAACTATAATGGGCCACAGAAGTAACTTTTTATATTTTTATTTTTTGCAGTTTGCAGTTTGCATTTTGCATTTTGTTTAGTAGTGATTAATATTTTGACTATTACGAACAAGTAAGTTGTTGCCTATATTGTATGTTCCCTGTGGTTAAGCTGTACTTAAAGAATGGTCAAATATGGGGAAAACATAGATGCTACATAGATTTAAAAGTAGCTACACATAAGTGATCTAAATAAATGATGTTAAGAGCAATGGAATGAGGATACATGTGACTTAAGATACTCCTAAGTGTCACATGCAGAGATAATTCATAAGGAGGTGAAAGATTTTAGGACCATTCTGCAATGCCATCACAGAAGTGTGATACCTGACCTTTTACCCTTTTATGTTGCTTGCAATGGTATATTTAAAGAGCCTGGTAATGATCTTATGAAATTAATCTAACACTGGCAGCAATTATGAGGGAGACTGGAGCTAGTGGTCAAACTTTTTACTCCGTAAAAGCAATTATTAAAAAAAAAAAAAAAAAAAAAAAAGCAGGTAATGTTCTGGAAATAATGAAATTAATAAATAAATAAAAATATTTGATAATTATTAATTATAAATAGTTATTAATAAATAAAAAATATAGATCTGATATTTATGATTAAATTAGAAAGTATTTCAACTTTTTGGTTAAAATCTGACATTATATAGTTGACCCCCAGCTAACAATTTTTTTTTTTTTTTTTTTTTTTTTGCTAAAGTTCTCTTTAGGAATGTTATTTCAGAATTTTCTTTGAAGATTCAAAATGTCCAGTTTTTGAATGTTTTAAAACCTTTTCTTCTTGGTTATGTAAATATTAAAGGAACATTCCATTAGACGATTCTGCAAATATTATAGGAGCGTTACTTTTGAATGGTCTCTACACATTCTGAAACAGGTAGTAACATTTAAAAAAGGTTAGATGAACATCCAAAGAAAACATTTCAGAAAAAAAGTTATATGAACAATGTGTAAATAATGTATTTGTGCTAACATCTTGAAAACATTATCAAAGACCACATAACTTCGAACGAACATTCTTTTAATGTTACTTTAAGAATGTTTGTTCATAACTTTGAGGGAACTTTGCCAAAATGTTAGACAAAGTTCTGGGAATGTTCCCTGTTAGCTGGGCCCTTGCTAAAAATCATTATTCTAATTTAAGCTAGTCCTGTACTAGTGTTAAAAAACATACAAAACCACACCAATGGCAAATGCAAAACAGCAGGGGGCACAACATCTACAAACTAGCTTGTGAACTGCAAGTTGCAATGTATTTTCAATTAAAAAAATAGAAGAAGAAAAAAAAACACTTTGATTCATTTATTTTTTTGAGTTACGGGTGTAAGTTTATGATCTCTGTTCTGAAGATGCTGCCTAATTTGATTTTTTCCTTAACTGTTAGAATAAATATTTCTACTGTGTATGATTTCCAGCAGGGGAAAAAGTCTGATTCAAATTTGTTATGAATACATCAAGCCAGTGCTGTTAAAATGGAAAAATCAAATTCAGCAGACAGTGGCAATGAAGTAACCTGCAATACTGATGAAAGACACATAACTGTTAGTGGAAGATGGTCTAAAAATATACAGGAAATGCTGGTGAGACTTTTTTTAAGATGAGAGGACAAGAGACACTTTGGAGGAGGCAGTGGTTGTCATTCACTAGAATAGAAAACCCAGGGCTAGGGCCACTTCCTGTTAGGTAAAAAGACTGACAGTGTAGAAGCAATCAAAACAGAAAGGCTAAAAACTGTATACAGGCCAATCAACAGGAAGGTACAGCATCCAAAGAAACTCCGTCGTTTCAAGGAATGTAATGGAAATGAGCAGGACAATCACTCTTTTGTTCTTGGCCTCACATGTGTCCTCCACAGGTAAAATCATTTCTATTCCTTTCTGCATACTTATTGCATAAGCTGGCATACATCTACATACATCTAGCACATTCAGCGTTTTGATGGTTTACTATATGGGTTGTGAAATCTGTATTCTTTGCTGCTATATGGGCTGCTGTCTGGAGTAAATGTGTAGAATTTTTTGTGTGTTTTCTGCTGTAAAGAACATTGAGGTCAAACATCTTCATGTGGCCATTTTAGTTTCCCTGTAGAATCAGCGAGACTTCTAGCATAAGATGTAAAAGCTGTGATGACTTTGCAATACACTATTGTGTTTGTAACATAATGTATGCAAAGATGAAGGCTTTTCAGCTTTACTGTGATGGTTTGTAACTGTCGTCTTCATGTATAAATGCTGTTTCCTGAGATTTAAAAAGAAGGATCCAAGAAAACCAATTCTGACACTCTGAAACCCACACTTTCCTTTTGCGAAACTCGAGGTCAAAATTGACAGGATCAGCAAATGGCAGCTTTTCAAAAGTCAACAATATTAATGACCGCTTAGACACACCTGTTGTAGGATACTTTGACTATTATTTTTATTTAACAAATTTAATTCAAAACATAAAAATTACCACAAAGATATTATATTTTTCTTATTATTATCATTAATATTATTATTGTATATGTAGTGGATGTTGTAAGTATTATTTAAAAAGTTATACAGAAACAAATACAGCAACAAAGCATGCTGAAGGTGATTATATATTCAGTAATATGTATTTAGGTAATTTAAAGAATGATTTTTAATTATGGAATAATTGTTTCAATATCTGTTTGCCAGGTAAATTCAATGCGTGGAAAGCTTTCAACCAAATTCAACCAGCTGATTAATGCTTTCTACTTCATTACAAAAACTGAAAGCAAAAGTTTTTTTTTTTTTAGAAAAATAGTATTAGTATTAATTAGGGGAATGTTTTTTTTTTTTTTTTTTTGTGAATTGTGAAGTAATATTTTAGAAACATACCTGATCTGTACTAGAGCATTTGTACAAATCCACAAAAAGTTTGTACTGCAAATTAATAACAAAACATGCCAAAATATGCCTAAAAATTTAAAAATCCCTATTAAATATGCCTGTGTTTGCTGCCACACTGTAAGTGGAAGAATTTAGGTGCAAGTTTGAGGCAACAGAGAGAAAAATACATAACTGAAGGCATAGCTGCTTTACATATACATTTTGAATGTACAATGATTTTTATCCCAAATTCAAATACACATCTACTAGATATTTCTGACATTTGGAACGAACTGGAAAATCATTGAATCTGTTGTTTATGATAATGCTATCTTAGCAGTCAATGTGGCCTAATAAAACTATTCCTCATCAGCTTAATTCATCATAATTCTGTGTTGCTGTCATATACGGAATAGAATCACACTAAGTAAACAACTTTATTTTAGTATTAATAGCTTCTTCAAGGTAATTAGGGGCCTAAAATCATAAAACCTACAATCTTCATCACTGACGATTTTAAATTTGTAATCAATCTGAAGCACATCTTTGTGTTTTTCATCCTTTTGTATTAATCAAACAAGATTTAGCTAGTGATAAGTAATGCATTAGTGATAAATGTACACTGTAACCAAAAAAAATCTGCCAGACATTATGCATTCATTTTATGCATTATAAACGAGTTAATGCTAAAACGCGCCATAACGCGTTAATGCTAAAACACAATGCAATGCAGTGCAAAATTCAAATTACAAAAATATCTTCACTATAATACAGTACCAGTACATTGTTTTGCTTTGTTTTTTTGAGTGTATAAAGATTTTATTTGTCTAGACTTATATACTGTATATTGATTGTTATTAAGTCCTTCTTTTTGTATGCAGTGATCTTGCAGAAGAAAACTGCTTTTTGCCCCTATGGCATGTGAAAGGTGTGTGGTCAGTTTGCTAACCTTCATCCACCAGCCCCCATAAACACCTACTTGATCTGCAGTGATGCAATGGGGGCTTCACTGTTTTGCGCTCATTCTTGCACTTAACTAGATCCATGCAGAGAAACCACCGAACTAGATGACACACACACATTTACACAGAGATCACAGAGAGACAGATAGAGGAGCCTGAGCGCCTTCTGCCTCAAAAAGGAAGGCATGAGTGCAGTTTTTCTCATAAAGATTTGTTTTGCGAACCACTAAATGCTTTTAATGTAGAAACAAATTATGGATGAGAGTGAGGAATGAGACTCATCCCTTTTACGTGTAATTATGCAAGAATTGTCTAAAATAATATCTCAGTAGGCTACCAAACGAGCAGTTTAAGATCACAGTAAATGCCGAATGAACTCTGTCGACAAAGCATACCGTATGGTGCATGTTAATTTTAGTTACTTTTTTTAATCATTGTCTATTTATCAAAATATTATTTAGCCTATATATTTATGCATTTCAACAGCAGTAGAGTGGTGGGTTAACTAGACCAAAGTTTATTTGATAGGAGATTACTGTTTGCATTACACAGTTATCTTTGTCTCAGTTACTTGAATGTTTTTTTTTACTTGTCCCAGTGATGAGTATCATTAGTGCAGGAATGTCTTGATATCTTGATGTCATGATATTTAAAAGTCATTGATTAAAGTTAAAAGTCAAGTTAGATATTGAAGTTTATCCATAAAACCTTGCTAAATTAATAGATTGCAATTCAATACCCGTAAAGTACTTGGATGTTTCCCATCTTCCTCTGGTTAAGAGTAACAATTCTGAATGCAGTGTATAGTGTGTGCAAAATTCTTTACATCTAAGAGCAATGTAACTCCATTTTTGTCTTTTTTTTTTATTTCTGTTGTTTGTACCATTTGTGTTGTGCACTTGTGACAAACGTGGTGCAAAAAACCTTTATGTTATTTCAAGTCACGCTCGTTAATAATTATGTTTTATTAGAAAACTCATTTAGACTTGTTTTGTTCACAATCAAGACATTTATGGTCTTCATGAAACATCAAGTAACCTCAAATACTATCCATAGATTTATTTTGATTATTCTGTTAAATATGAGAGTCCGCAGCATATTGAGCAGTCCGATTAAATGTTCTATATGTGTGCACTGTTGTTGTTTTTTTATTTATTTATTATTTAATTTATTTATTTGAAAAGGGACAGTGTTCTATTTTTAACAAATGTTTCCATTCAATTGTTCCGGATTTAGCCAGAGGCTAATTTTCATCTGCAGTCACTTGGCAGATCGTCACTAAACCACCTTTAAGAAATGACACAAAACACTACACAATACATACAATATATTAAGACACCTTCTGTAATACTTAGACTAAAATGCATATAATCTATATTTCAGCTTTGTTGGATTTGTCTTTGAATTTCAGTAAGTTTTAACTGGTCTCTGCGGTTTATTTATAAAGTTGTAAAGTCAGTTTACATTATATTCATCTAATCCAATAAATGCAAGCAGGTAATTTGTGTGCCGCTTTTGGGATGCTCCTGTTTAAACTCAAATTTTAATAAGTTTTACAAGAATTAAAATGAGAGAAAGTCATTGTATATTAATCAGATTGGACAGCTGCATTTACATCCCATAGACATTTAGGCATATAAATTCTTTCAAATGTTTTCCAACTTCTTAGGTGCCTTAAAACTAAATTTACAATCTTAATGTAATCTAAATACAGATTGTTTTCTTTTACTATTTGTATGGTGGTTTAGGTACTAGAGGTACTTCTCATAAACTACATTTTTTTTTCTCTCTCATTTTTCCATTCTCTGATGTATTCTTTCTTGTTTTCTTGCTTTTTAACATTACAAAACCAACTAAGCAGAGAAAGGCATAAAGACAAACATTACAAAACATCCATAAATAACTAGAACAAGCCACCAAATTCGAAACACCATGTTTTAGTTGAGTACTTTACGAAAGTTTTTTGTTTAAAAAATGTTTGTTCTATTTGCAGAGGCCTTGTCTTCGTATGACCCACAGTATTGCTATATTTTAGATGTTTTTCTGCTGCTGTATTCTATCATTTTTACTGCTCTCTACTTCAGAGAGAAGGTAAGTTGAGCTCTAGCATGCACCATTTGTTCCAAGTGAAGAAATTAACCTCACGGTTTTAACGGCTAACCTGTGTTCTGCCTTGTATTGCTTAGTTTACAAGGGAAGGGCCTGTTCCTCCAGATCCTGCGTCCCCGGCCCGTAACCCTAATGAGCCTGTCTATACAGTGAGTACTCATTAATATATATGTCTCCCGAATAGAGGTTCATGTTCAAGGTTCAAATATACTACATATGTTGATGTGTATTCCACTGAATGGGTCATTCTATAAAGTGCATTTTCATCTCCTTATCATGGGTGTAATATCTGATCAAATATTGAACCCCCATTTTTTACAGATGAAGTTTGAGCTTACGTTTGGTTTGTTGCCATATTTTTGATGTGCACGGTTGCTATGCACTTCTGAAAATAAAAACTGGCAATTTATTAAGTTCCTTCTTTTTTCCTTTCTATAATCATAAACGTTATAAACAACAAGTATTATTTTCGTCATCTGTTACATCTCAAACAACTCAGATGGTCTTTTGGTAACCCTAGCACAGCTAAAATCCAGCTTTAAATCAAAGAAAACGCTAACATTTTGGGTTCTAGTTGCATATGGTTACAACACGATATCTGTTTGCAAGTGTTTATTTACCGCTAAGTACTGATATGCACCCTGACTAATTTTTTAATCTAACATTTTGTGGTTACTGAAATGTAACTGAAAAAAAAAAAATGTTACTGAAAAAAAAAAACTTAAAGGTAAAATCAAATATATCTAGGTACGTTTTTACATTCCAGTTACAAAAGAAAGTTTTTTTTTTTTTAATCGTTACAAAATTCAAAAGCACTGCCTAATTGTAATTACCCAAATAACACAAATATAACGTGCGTGCTGTATTTCTTAGGACTTGGATCTGCCTCAGATCAATTCCGATTATCAGCAACTGAACAGACCGGTGAGATTATTTTATGTCATATTTAATATGTAAGTATATTTACATTAACCACAATGGCAGATAGAGCATAGCAGTGCATTAACTGCAAATTAAAGATATCTATTGTGCTGTACACACACTTTACTTCCTGCCTTGATCTCCAATCTTGTTTGTAATCTATGATACAGTTATATGATAAACGTTAAGTTGCAGTTCTAAAAGTTCTAAAAAAGTAATTTTTAGATGCCTACTAACATCTACCCAATATCTACATATTTCAGATAAGAAGACGAGAGCCTGAGACACATTATCAGGTCAGTAACACTTGCTTGTCAAAAAGGGTGTGAGCGATGAGATGAACCAGATAAAAGTTTCTTACCTTGGTAAATTAGTACGACATCTTTGATTCCTGCTGCCCTCCTGTGGTTGTTTACAGTTGAGCACTTACATTTGTAATCGTTCTGCAATGGTGGTTGGTCTATTTACTTTGGTTTGTGTATTTTCTAGGAACTGAGAGCACATACAAGTGATGAATACCAGGAAATAAGAACCAAAGGAAACAAAGTAAGTGTATCAAGCCAACGAATTTGAGAAATGTGTGTGGGAAGTGGGGTTAGGAAGTGTTTTTGATGTGAGGTTTACCCAGATGCATAATATCCTCACTATACTCGGTTGGCAAATCAGTCTAAATATTAATTTTTCATTCTGCAGCCTCGCAAAAACAAAATCAAAACTAATGAGGTAATGTACCAATTACTAATTTTAAACACTTGGTTTGATATGTACCTAAATGGCACTCATATATTTTTAAACATAAAAATAACTTTTTATGACCACCTTGTATATAACATATTTATCTACAAATATGTTCATATTTTTAGCAAGTTACTATTCCCAAATTTATGCTGTAAGTTAATTAACTTGTAAGTGTTTAAGTCATAGGTTTATTCCTTTAAAGGGTCGAACAGGGAGAAACAGGGATGCAGCCGAGGCTGTGGAGATGGAAACTTTTCCCATTGATACATTACACAATTAACACACAGCACAAGCTCAGGAGCAACCTGTATATCTGCCAACTAACAGATAAATTGTGTATCTTTGTTGAATGCATTTATGTCTTGTTTTTTTGTATGTGTTACTTTGCCTAACCTGTATTTTGTAGTCTTGCATACACTACCATTCAATGGTTTGGTGTCAGTAGGATTTTTAATTTTTAAAAACATTAATACTACTATTTAGCAAGGATGCGAGAATTTGATCAAGTGTCAGTAAAGGCATGTTTATGATGTTAAAAAAATATTTATATTTCAAATAATTGCTGTTCTTTTGAACTTTCTATTCAAAGAATCCGGAAAAAAAAATGTATCATGGTTTTCATAAAAAATATTAAGCAGCACAGCTGCTTCCAACATAGAATTAATTCTGAAGGATCACTTGACACTGAATTTTGGAGTAATGACTGTTGGAAATTCAGCTTGGCCATAACAGGGCTAAACAACATCTTAAAATATACTAAAATAGACTAGTTATTTTAAAATTGTATTGTATTATTTTACAGTACTACTGTTTTGCTGTATTCTAATTAAATGCATCTTTGGTGAGACTTTTCAAAAACATTTAAAAAACCTTGCAGACCCCAAACTTTTGAATAGTAGTGTGTGTCATGTATGTATAGACACTTTTTTATATAATACAGGATACTGAATGTTAATGCAAGGCATGAACAGATTTTATAGTACAATTTAAGTACTAAACCTCTGTCTGGAGAGGTAGTGCTTTTTTTTTTTTTTTACATATTAAAATAGCATATTTTGTGTGTACTACTGTAAAGCATAAGGCTAAAAATAAATTAAAAATGACATCAACTCCATAAATTCATCAACATGTTCCAAAATATGGCAAATATTAAAAGACCAAAGACATGTTAGAATATTAAAACACTTGGAAAATGATTTAATGATGTTTACAACAAAAGAGAACTGTACAGTTACAGTAAAAGATTATCTTTATATATATATATAAAAACAAACAAAATACAGCAGACAAATGCATCAAATCTACCATGTATCCTGATTCACATACTTATATTCTACACAATCATTCATTTCTAAGCTACAGCGATGTAGCTGTTTAGCGTTCAGTCTTGGGTATATGTCGCTTGATAACAGGCCACGAGTGGCACTAGAGTTCAGGTCTGTAGTGATACTCAGAATCCAACCAATCATCACTATTACAACAGTGAGTTACAGCGTTCTGAAGGGAGATATAGATGTACAATCTACAGTATGTGACAGTGTGAAAATGGAACACATTCCTTGAGCTTCAGCTGTAGGAAACATGGAAATGAGAGTATAGAGAGGTTTTCTTTTGAAATCAGTGACCTATTATGTACATAGTCTTTTTTTTTTCTCTTTTGTTTTAAAAACAATGATAAGTTGGGCAGTGAAACTGATATCACATACATTGACACATCCAAAAACATACAAAAATACTATTTCTTTAACCTACAGTAAGACAGTTTTGCAGTTAAACTCCATGCTGTGACAGAAAAAGAGCAACAGATCCAACAAACAAGAAAATTAAAAACGACAAACATTTTTTCCCCATAAGCATCTCAGAAAAATACCAAAATATACATCTAAGCTTTGGAATTACTGAGGTTAGGACTACTGTCAGAGCTGGGTTCTGTTTCTTAATACACAAGCTGAAGGGTTTGGGAAGGAAGAGGAAAAAGAACAGAGTAATCTTTGGTATCTGCACTTGTAAAACATTTCATATTTGGATATTTTTGCTTTGGGATAGAGCTTATAGTTGCTTTCGACCGTCAACTCGGCATAAAACTAAGATCCATCTGAAAAGGAGCGTGTCGCACAGACGCCGCCCTTGCAGGATGGAGGACAACGATGCATAGTTGCACAGCTGATCAAACCAATTGAAATTATGATAGTGGAAACAGCAAAGCTAGATAAAAGACATCGACAGAACAGCGAAACCACGGGACGACGGCACCTAAAAGACGACTATGGAGAGACGTTGCATGTTTTCAGTAGAAAATCATAGAAACAGTGTTGCCTTGCTGCAGCCACAGAGTGGAACTCCAGAGGACAGTTTATCCTGAGCAGGTTGCAGTGAGCCCAGGACATCCTTCAGCGTGTATTAATAAACATCACCCAGCCCACGAGGGGTTACTTTAAGTCCTTTCCAGAAGCCGGCAGAGCTGTTTTGCTTCCTCTTTCTACTAAACCCCACCCACTTGGCCACGAGTGACCAATGATCTAAAACCGCAAGCTGATGGTTGAGGCAGGGCACTAGAAGAGAGAGTTTAGTCCATACAATCACTTTGAAAGTCTTTGGTTACCACTGAGACGGTGAGGAACAAGCAGACCGCAAACCCAGAAGAACGAACAGCGCAAACCCTGCAACGAATAAGGGTTATGGGTTTATAAAGACGACGATTGTCAAATCATAAAAAAAGCTTTGGTATAAAATTAATAAGCAGCTATAGTGTGAACTTAATTTTTTATTAAAAAAAAATCTAAATATAAATAAGTGGGATGGGCTTCTAATAAGCACGAGCTTGTGCAGCCTTCTAGTTATCCATCCGGTTCCTCACTCAAAACTTTAAACAGACATCTGCAGGCTTCCGTTCTGGGACCAATATTTTTTTTTTTTCATTATTATTTCATCTTTTGAAGTAGATTAAAGCAAGCTTTTACTCAGTTTCGAGTTATAAATGAGGTATACAACAGCTCCTTTACTCAGACCAGCTCTCACTCGGCTTTCTGGTGCATGACCTCTTCTGCAACTATCCTATTTTGTCACTAGACTGAGGGTCTACAGCGGCAAACCCCGCTACAATTGTGAAACTATCCAATCACAAATCAGAGCATCCACACACGCCAAAATCAAGTGCCAAAAAGGATCCGCAACAACTTCAAATGTACAGAGCTGCTGCCAGGTTCAACATCCTTGGATAAATCACATCCCAAACATCTCATGAGCACACAGGTTAAAAAGGATATAATTTACAACCAAGTGGTCAGCTACATCAAATGATGTATGATGCTTCCTTATATCCACTTAAAAAAATCAGTTTCCTGTATTTCCTACCAATGAGTCTCACTAAAAAGTCTCACTTTTAAGATATGACATCAGACAGAACCTCTCTAAAGTATTATCTGCACCACTAGCGCCCCCTACATATCAGCTGGAGTTGAGTTATTAGTAAAGCTTTTAACAGGTATCCAACCGGCTTAAATTTTACCTACAAAATAGGTAGCAACACTTCCAAAATATCACAAAACACAAATAAAACTCACAGCATTATTTTTATGGTTGATATGCACCATGTGAGTTTTGACATTGGTGCATGCTCGGTTGCATCCCCTTTCACATGCGCGCACACACACAAATTCACAACCAAACAAAATCATCTCTCACATCAACATATTACAGTTTGCTACAATTGTCAAACTCTGAAATAATAGTAAGGCATAAATGATAAATGCAAGTTTTTGTCAAACTAAGAAAGCCAGCGACATTGCTCCCTCATGATAAACAAAAGAAGGCATAAAGTAATTAAACTCAAATGATTGTTAAAGATTGTTAAAAAGCAAGATGGCAAAAGAAATTCATAAAATTAAAGCAAAAAAAAAAATCTAATTTGGTGCTATCAAGTCTGTTACATCAATGAAAGCTTGGGGCTTTCCTTTAGGAGCACCATCACAAGCCCCTCCCACTCAAACAAACCACTTTTAAATGTGGGCAGGGCACACAACAGCCACTCCCACATCACAAGGGTGTGGTTGCAATTTTTGGTCTTGACTTTTTTTTTTTTTTTTTTTTTAGAATAGCTATAATATAAATGAAGTAATTTTTTGTTATTTTTTTCCTTTTAGTGAATAAGCATGACAAAAACACTACATTCAAACTAGATATTAGTTCAAATATAAAATATGAGCATCTTACATAAGTGAATATATATAGAATTTAGAAAAGAAGTTCTCTAATCTTTGAGTCATTCGTCAGATAAATATATCAGTAACTCCCCACAGTCCCGGCGACCACCGGGTCGTGACACTAATGCGCAAAACAACACATAAATCTACACGTCCAGAGAGGCTACGTTGAAATTTCCGGACAGAACCAGCGGAATGAGCAGCAACAAGACCCAGCCGCAAAGACAAAGGCTTTTTTTTTTTTCTTTTTTTTTTTTTTAACTTTGGCAAGTAGGATAACAAAATATTCATTACAAGTTAACCTGGACATACCCTTTAAGTAGTAGTAGTACTTGAAATAGCAGTAGTAGACTTATGTGACATTATCATTACAGATTTTCCTGTTATACTTTGTAGTTTTGTTTTACAAGTTGGTCATTTTAAAACTGACTGTTAGAAACAGCTTTTGTACATTCTGGAGTTGACTACTGGTGTCTTTTGCTTAAAGTGAACCTTCCATGTAAGTGCTGCTGAGGTATTTCAAATCATATTAACAATAAAACACAAACAGCATCGCTAACAAACAGTCGTAACAAAAACTGACAGAAAGGGCCACAGTAACGAATGACAAAAGGGACAGTAAGGGGAGACTGACCTATTTGTCACAAAATTTAAAATGTGAGCAATGCTACAGAAGAAACAGCACTGTAATTCTCCCAGAATACCTGTCTACATTGTTCATTAACAAGAACAACAAAAAAGCAAGTCTAGACAATGTACCAATGCAATACTAAAAATCCACCTTCTTGTCAAATGAGGCCAGTTTAGAACCTTTTGCACTTCCACAGGTTCTTCTGGATTTTAAATTAAGAGTTTGGCGGACTCTTGATATTTCTATTGCTATTCATTCGTCGAAACGCAGCATGGGTGTTGAGTCCTATGAGATTACATCTAAAACAAAGACTCACCAAGAAGGTAAAAGAATGAAATGAAGGACACAGACTCCCAAAATCTCAACAGCACTTAAACACAAGGCCCTTAAGATTCTCTTTGGATCGATAAACGCTCGGATATCGAGAGCTAAAGCAAGTTAGCGCTGCGCTAGAGAAGCTACATTTCTTCATAAAGCCAAACACGATTTGTTGGACAATGCGAGTCAAAAGAGTAGGGTTTAAAAGAAGTATAACAGATGGTAAAGTTTGTCAGTAGTGAAAGTGTGGTCAGTATTGCACTGGCCCACACAGGCACAGCAGCTAGTGAGAAATTGACTTTGGTTCAAGCTTTACATCATGGCTGCATTACATTGGTAGGGAAAAACAAAACAGACCATCCGGCTAAAACCCCTAATTAAGTTCTCACCCCTTTACAACGGATATTTCAGGCCCACTTCTGTCCTCCATGGTATAGCTGAAAGGACAAAGGGCTCTGTGAAATTTAGAGACGGCCCTGATTTCAGATTACGGAGGACTGAATCTGGCACCTTGTAACTACCAAGAACAGAAAATGTTCAAAAATCCTGTCAGGGAAGAACACGCTTGCTTTACTTCCACGTTTACAATGTTCAATTATCTGAACAGAATGGGAAAACGACTCCTCCATTTGTCTCACTCAAAGTCTTCATCACTGACCAGCAGAAGGGACAATCCCAAACCTCAAACTGGTCCTTTGCTGTAGTATCACGTCCTGCTCTCGCCTCCAATCTATTTGGTTAGTTTCACTGACACTACAAAATCGAGGAGGGACAGCCATCTCAAATAAAAGGAAAAAAAAAAAAAAAAAAAGAACAACTATGTTTTCGTCTTTGGAAAAGATCAAAATATTGCATTATATTTCCTGTGGTCTACCGAGAGCCTTCGCTCATAAATATTTAGGCTTAAACTACGCTACAGTAGCAATATACAGCAACAGGTATAAAGATTTTTGGTATATCTTGAAATAGGAGGCCATACAAAGACCTCCAAAATAAAAAAGCATGACAGAAGTTAAAGCATGACAGAAGTTCTGCTAAATACTGAGCAGACTGCAGTTCTCAAATCCAGTTTTTTGGTACAGATACTGTGCACAAGTAGAAAATCAAAGACCCTAAAAAAACAAAAACAAACTTGAACATCATCCACCTCAACTTTATCTCGCTTGACCTACACCTTCACAAACGGGTGGTGATACCATAAGTACATCCCATATTAGGAAGACCATGAGGAGGTTACCTTACGTGGTTACACAGTCCTGGCGCTAACGTTGCGAGGTCTCACTTACTGCAGCTCAAAAGTAGACGGTACTGCTCAGTTACTGTTGCCCACGCTGAACAACTCCTCCTTGACGAATCATCTCATAATTCGTTAAAGCTTTTAGTACTAAGTGAGCCCGTTACTGGGTCAGGATTCAGACCCAGACTAGTCTTCTGCTACTGAGTAAACTACGAAATGATATGAAAACGATATCTGAAAGTGTTTCATTAGAAAGAAAGGCCAGTCGAACGATTCCTTAAAGCAATGAAACCGCATCACAGCCGCTTATTACTCCATTTAAAGCCTTGTAACCACAAGATACTGGACATAAAGCTAACCCATTGTTTGACAAAAATAAATCATGTGCATCTAAAAGGAAACGTTCCAGGGGGACAGGAACGTCTGTAAAGCAGGATCTCCAGTGAAATCATAGACAGAACATTTTTCTACAGTGAGAAAGAGGAGGTTACTGTCAGCAGTAAGAAGGTATCATTCAACACAGAGTAAACAAAGTTTTTTGGTTAAAAGCATTTCAGAAATACCTCTGAAGAAGAGGTTGAATGTGAAAATGGGAGAAAAGAGCGATTTCGCTAAAACGAAATGTCTTTGCGTCGCGCAGAGGCTTGGCACAATGTCCAGGGAGGTTTCTGCTCTCCTGATGCAAGCTCTGCGGAGACGCCAACATTCGCTTACGGTTGATTTGGTTGAAGTCAACCCATCAATGAGGTCCAAACATCGCAGATTCAGGTGTAAAGTTAGAACATACAAACTTAAACATTAAAATAACATTAAAACAACATTAAGTCCTATTTAAAAGGTTTGTTTTTGGTGGTAGCAAGAGATTAAAGAAAAACTTAGAAAGAGGAAAGGGGTCTAGGAGAGGAGAGGAGTGGGTAAAGCTTTCACTGGGCCTTAGAGGCCGTGGTGATGGTGGAGGAGGGCATAGTTGCTGTGGTGACAGCGCTCTGGTGGGCATCGGCGGTGATGTGCAGGTTGAGGGCTCCGGCGGCCCCCGCGGCCCCTCCCGCAGACACCAGGCTGACCGGGTTACTGGCGAGCAGTGACAAGTTCTGAGGGCTCAGAAAGAGCGGTGCCGTCACGAGGTTAGGGGTGCTGCCAGCGCTGGTGTTGGCAAACAGCAAGTTCCCGCTCCCGTCCAGAGATGTAATGGGCAGAGTGCCACTAGATGCCAGAGCTAAAGAGACAATGAACAGCATTTTAACTCCAGGTGTTCAAAATATTGAAACAGAGAGCAGTGGCCTATACAAACCAATCAAATTATTAGAACAGAGATGCAGCGATATAGAAATTTTGACTGTTAAGATAAGTCATCTGACTGTTCTTCACATACCCAGCCTCTTGCATGTTCATTTATGAAATATTTTAGCTAATTTATGCATTCAGATACTGACAAAGGTGCAGTACAACTATATGTTTTCTGTTTGTTTAAAAAAAATTGCAATGAAAGGTCTATTTTTGAACAAATAAGCCTATTATGTTACCAATTAAGATTGATACTAATCATTAAAAAATAAATATTACTATTATTGTTAGTATTCTGAACAATTTTATTAGTTTTCTTTTTATATTAATTATTATTATTAAATAATAATGAAATACACTATTATTATTATTATTATAAAAAGTAATATTAATAAGAATCATCATCATCATCTATTGAAAAGATAAAAAAGGTTGAGACAATATCAAATATTTAAATAGGGGTCTTTGGATGAACGGTTTCTTAAAGAAGGGGCTGAATGTTGTGGGTGTTCTGTTTCTGATAATGTAAAAAGTTAAAACACACAATCTCCAAAAAAATTCTGTAGTTCTCAAATTACAGAGTTTTATATTACACTGTATTACTGTTATTATTAATTAATATATTTTATTTTAATAATAATGTAATAAATTAAGTACACTACTACTACTAACAGCAACAAATAATACAATTTAATACAAATCTGTATAAAACAAATTACAGAAAATATTTTTATTATTATTATTATTAAGTGGTAGTGATAATGAAATAATAAAGTACTCTACTACTAATAATAATAAACTAAAATATCATGTAATATAAATCTTTGTAAACTGAATTAGAGAAAATGTATATTTTAATAATATACATGAAATAACATGTTAATATTACAAATAAAAAAAAATTATTATAAAAAATTGCAATGAAAGGTCTATTTTTGAATGAATAAACCATTCTGTTGTTACCAAGTATATCGACCAAATCAGATTGATACTAATCATTAAAAAATAAAATTATTGTTAATATTAAGAACAATTTTATTAGTTTTCTTATTATATTAATTATTATTATTACTATTAAATAATAATGAAATACACTATTATTATTATCATTATTATAGAAAATAATATTAACAATATAATCTATTAAAGAGTTAAAAAAAATCCATAAAACTAATGCACTCAGATGGTCACAAACTTATCAATTTAAATATAAAAAGGTTTGCACTGTATGCAAATATGTTGTTTAAAATATTTTCATTGTATGCAAATAAGTAACTTACAATCTTGGAATTGTATGCAAATATGTTGAATGCAGAAAGCTTTTGAGAGTGTAAAGTGCCACTAAAACTTGTGTTTTACTGCCACATATTCATCTTGCTGGGGATGCCAAGATTAATAAGCATATGCAGAGCCATATTGTAAATACAAGTGTACTTGCCGCTCCACACACCTTGGATTGTGGCCAAGGTGCTGTTGCTCATCAGTGCTGGACTCAAAGCGCTTCCGAGGCCACCGGGTGCAAAACTTAGAAGAGCCCCGCTGCACAGGAAACACCAGAGAAAAGTATTAAACACACAGATGTCCAATCACAAGCTTGAGGTTGATGCTCTTTCAGAGAACTAAAATGACTCTTACCCAGGAGTGAACTGCGAGGATGCCATGAGCCCAGGATTGAGGCCTGCGGCTGCAGCCATGGCAGCAATGCTGGCGCTGGTGGGCAGCTGGGTAGCTCCTTGCAGAGCGGCTGAGAGGCTGGGAGCTGCCATAATCACCTGCCCAGTGCCCAGAGTTGCTGCCAGGGAGGAAGGTGCCTGGCTTACTGCCGTCACCATCTCCTGAGCTGAAGTCTGCTCTGAGGAGGACGTCTGTGCTGCGGTGGGAGAAGGGCTAAGCGAAGGAGAGGATGCTGCAGTGGTGATCACAGGTGCAGTGGAGATGACCGATGCAGTGTTAGTGGTAGCTGAGCCAATAGTTGTGCCTCAAGAAAGAAATAACTCTTAAAGATTGTGAGGTGAACAATGGGAAAGTTTTATGTGTGTTTTAGAGGTTTCTTGCTTACCAGTGAAACCGACGTTGGAGACACTAGTGCTGGTGAGAGGCAAAACTGAGTTTACAGTCATTGTAGTCGGTGTGTTACTGGTCACAAGACTTGCTGTACTCGGTGCCTGAAACAGCGGAAAGAAGGAAGAGGTTTAGCACTATTTTAAGAAGTCAGATTTGTTCGGATGAATAAAGGGAGGCAGTTTGCATGTCGCGTACCAGAGGTGTGGTGGGAGGGAAGATTGCTTTGATAGGAGTGCTGACGGCGCTGCCACTGCTGGGTGGGTTGATCCTCTTCTCTTTCTGTCTGCGGTTACAGAACCATACTCGGATCACCTCTTTCTCCATGTTGAGCTGGTCCGCGATCATGGTGATCTCCTCAGAGGTAGGTTTTTGGTTCTGCTTGAAAAGGGCAAAAGCACAAGAAACGCCCTTACGGCAAAAACAAATCACAAAGACCTACAAGCCTGCACTCCACGAGGAGGTAATAATTCAGTAGGAAAATTTGAAGTTGAGACAATATCAAATTTTTTAACAAGGGTCTTTGGATGTACAGTTCCTTAAAGGGGTCATATGATGCAATTTCAAGTTTTCCTTTCTCTTTGGAGTGTTACAAACTGTTTGTGCATAGATAAGATCCCTGAAGTTGCAAAGACTAAAATCTCAAAACCAAAGAGATATTCTTAATAAAAAGTTAAGACTCAACCATGCCCCCCTAAAACGGCTCAATCAAACACACCCCCACATGTCTACGTCACGGTGTGGGGAGATTTGCAGAACACCGTCCAAATGTATACGCAATGAAAGAAGGCGGGACTTTTATTCTCGCTGTAGTATTATTGCTGCAGCTGGCGCCATGTCCTGGAGACACTGTGTTTCGTTGTGAAACTACTTTGTTTGGGCTTCCAAAAGAGGACACAACTAGAAATCAGTGGTTAAGTTGTATTTACAACACTGTTCCAGAACAGTTCAACCCAAATATTCGAGTGTGTGCAGCACATTTCACGGAGGACTATTTCCTGAACCTGGGAGTAGCCTGCCAGCTGTGCTTAAAGACTGTTTCTATAAAGTGGGGTAATTCCTTTGCGAGGACAGTCTGGCGCTTATGACTCACAGCCTGTAAGTATGTTTTCATATTTAAAGAATTTGCCACTGACTATTCAAACGCGAGTTTTGAGCTGTGTAGAGTAGTGCTCGTTGTTTGTCGTTTCTCCGATTTTATTGTTTTTGTGTCGTCGTGCCGGGACACGGCATCACAATACAGTAAGGGGCGTAACATTTCCGTCTCACTCTTGAGGTATTCGGCCAATCACAACGCACTGGATAGCTGACCAATCAGAGCACGCCTCGCTTCTCAGAACAATGAGCTTTGTAAAAAACGGCGCATTTCAGAAAGGCGGGGCATAGAGGAGCAACAATAATGTACAGTATGTGGAAAATGTGTTTTTTGAACCTTAAACCGCATAAACACATTGCATTACACCAAATACACAAAATAATGTTCTTTTTTTAGCAACGTCATATGACCCCTTTAAAGAAGGGGCTGAATGTGGGTGTTCTGTTTCTGATCATATAAAAGGTAGAACATATTAAACTGTGTAATTTGAGTTTGTATTACACAGTATCATTGTTATTATTATTATTTATAATTAGAATAATAAAAATTATATTATTTAAGAATAATGTAATAAATTACACTGTTACTACTACTACTACTACTAATAATAATAATAGCAAAAAAGTAATAAAAATCTCTGTTAACTGAGAGAAAATAAATATTTTAATAATATACACAAAATAATATGTTAATATTACAAATAAAAAAATAATTGTATTATAAACATTTTAATAATAATAATAATAATAATAATAATAATAATAATAATAATAAATAAATAAATAAATTTATAAATCTGTTTATAAAAAATGGAATTACAATTTAATATTAATAGTGCAATAAATAAATTATTACTTAATAAATTATTTTTAAATGAAGTACACTAATAATAATAAAATAAAATATAAATGTGTATAAATTACAGAAAATATTAATGCGTAAATAATAATAATAATAATAATAAATGTACAAAACAAATAATACATAAATAATACAATTAATACATTGAATTACAGAAAATATTAATTGCATTATTAATAAACACTAATTCAATATTTAATTGATAGTTCCATCACATTGTCACTAAAAACCAACGGAAGATTTTGCGCCAGTAAAACTTTAATAACGGCTCATCAAATAAGCTCTGATGTGAGATGTCGCTCACCTCCAGAAAGCTCTTTTCTAAGGCCACTCTGATGTTGGTCTCAATGCTGGTCCTCTTCTTGCGGCGGCGGTTCAGGCCCTCCATGCCCAGCCCAGGCGAGCCAAGAGAGCCGGGACTGGACAGGGCCTGGTCAGACGTCTGGTTCTCTGCACAAACAGCGCGCAGAAAAGCACAAAGGAGGAGTGATATAAGCACCTGTCCCAAACAGCACTGCAGATGTGCCTCAGAGCATCAGCTACTACTTAGCAACATTACGTAAGTAAAAGATTTTCTATATATGACAAACAACAGAAAGAAGAGCTGAGACCTGCAGCACTGAGAGGAACTCCAAAACTAAAGAGGAATGCGACAGGAATCTTCATATCCTTTCTAACATTCTTCATGGCATACAATGTTATTTTGAGGGAGGACGGCAAAGGAGAGAAATGGCTCAGAGCAGAGAAAATACATACCTGCATCATTGAGCCATTTTTCAAGCAGAGGCTTCAGTTTGCACATGTTTTTAAAGCTCAGGTTCAAGGCCTCAAAGCGAGAAATGGTGGTTTGGCTGAAGTCATTTCCATAAAGTTTTCCCATGGCAAGGCCAACATCCCCCTGGTTCAAGCAACACAATAGCATGAAAAGATTTAAACTTTGAAAAAGTCAGGCAGAATTTACAAGTCACCTTATGACTCTCATATGAAGGAGAATGCAAATAATTAGAAATAATTCACATTCTGTGATGACCTGGATGATTAAATATCATCAGAGACTTTTGAATAGTGAAATCAGTTACACTTTATTTTAAGGTGTCCTTGTTACTGTGTAATTATACATTTAAGTACTGAGAAATATTAGTTAACTACATGTACTATATGGGAAGGTTAGGATTATGGTTTGGTCTAGGGTTACTTGCATGTAATTATGCATAATTTATTGTTATTACAACAGTAAGTACATGTAACGCGTAACAAAGACACCATAAAAAATAATTTGTTACCGTGAAATCAACAACACGCAACAAGACAAACTGTGTGACCAATGAAGCCCCGTTTACCTGCGTGAAGCCCAGTTTGATACGTCTCTGTTTGAAGGTCTTGGCAAACTGCTCTAGCTCCTCCAGGTCGCTGGGCTCCTCCAGGCTGGGTGTGTCGATGTGCTTTGGTGTCGTCTGGCTGTGAGGAAGGGATTGGATGGGGGTCGCTGCTATCGTGCGTGTGGGTGTAGCAGGCTGTGAAGTGTAAGGAAAAATGTGTTTAACAGTTTTGGTTTTGGAATGCTTGCAAATCCACTCTTGTAGATGTTCAACAGATTTTTTTCACAAATAAAATAATCTAGATCATGAGTACAAATGGATCCAGTGGGTGAATGGGATGCCTCGGACCTGTGTGGCAAGTGTGATGCTTGGCTGGGTCTGCAGGAGGTTGGCTTGGCTTTGAGGTAGTTGAGTTAGAAGGTTCTGGGCCTGCAGGAGACCTGGTTGGAGCAAGAGGAAAGACGAAACAATCAGATAGGCTGATCACATGGAGGGACGGAGAGATCCGAGGAGGTTAAGATGACACGGGACTCACTCTGCTGGCCCTGTGGTGTCTGCGAGATGATGAACTGCGCGGACTGCAGCTGTGTTGCGATGGGGTGGCCCGGCTGGACCAGCACAAATTGCTGCAGGTTGAGGTTCTGCTGCTGTTGCAGCTGCTGTAACTGCTGTATTGTTCCACACAAACACAGAGTGAGAAGAACATTAGCATTTGTCACTATACCAAGCTCACCAGTTAAGCTATGACTGCCATGACAACCTCACCAATTAAAATGAGTGGGGTTCAACAGAAAGGATGTTTTAGATTCTGTTTGAAAAACAAATTTGGCTGTTGCCATGACAACCAGCAAAGTAAAACATTTAGGCATATGATATAGTGTTTTCTGCTATTTTGATCCTGGTGGAAATGCCTCCTCTTGAAAAGTCTTCAAATGCACCCATTTTTTATTGATTTAATCATTTCATTTTGGGTACTTTGATTCTCCATACACTTCAGATGCAGCTTCCTTCGTGTACATAGCTGAAGGGCCTGGAGAACAAAATCCCTTATAATTTGCCTAAATGTTAATGTTTTTTTTTTTTTTAAATCTTTTGTTGCATTTTAATCTATCTATCTATACGCATGTACATAGCAATTTCCATGTAAAAGAGATAAGGACCAAAAAAAAAAAAAAACACTTCAGTGTTTCACATTAATATACAATAACACCTCTCTCATTTCCAACTCCACCACATTTTAAGAACAATCTGAAAGGTCTCCAAACTGTATATTGGTCTCTTAAAAAACAAGTTCTCTTTTCCATTTACACATTTGTTACCATTTCTATAAGCCAACATCCTATATTTGGCTAAATGTTAACGTTAATTAAAATACACTTCGCTTCTGACACTTGAGATATTCTCAGGGCAAGTCAAAATACTGCCAGGGCAAAAATAAAAAATAAATTAGAAAATAAATATAAACAATTTATAGAAAGTCCTTATTGTTGAGCTCTGTGATTAACAAATAGTTTTAATTTTCTATTACTATTTAAATGTATCAATGAAATGTAAATTAAAAAGTAATTAAATTTTTCGTCTGTAATGCCAGTTATTCAAATGACAACATTATTTGAAAGAATGCTGTTTCTACAATCAAATAATACAAGGCCATTTCAGTACTGAGACTCGGATGAATGAAATCATGGCTCTCTTACAGGTGTGATCTGGATGGGTTGGGAGAGGGGGATCTGGGTGATGGGGGTGGCAGCGGAGGCAGAGATGCTGGCTCCTGTAGTGCTGCTCTGCTGGCCGGCTGAATGTTGAACCGCTGCTGCTAAGAGCTGAGCCTGAGCCTGCTGCAGCAATAACTGCTGCTGCGCTGGAGTCAAAGTCAACTGCAAAAAATACAGCGAGACAAAGAAACAAAGACAAGAATTCATTTAATCTCTAATGACCACATTTGTCACTAGGCTCATTTCCATAAAATTCTCAAGGTGGAAATTAACTCGTTATTCACAAAGCTTTACCCTGGACTCTGCGTGTTTATTGACTAAATGGCAGTTTGCGGATGTTTTCAGTTGCCACTGTCAAAACGTGCCATTTACAATTAGCCATGATTAATTATATTTATTAACTGTTTATATTTAATCACTCTAAACTGAGTAGTATCTGGCTGATCATGTGATCTCGCCAGGTCTGCCCCCATGAGGTGACCATCTGCATAAAATAAATCAACCTATACTAAAATCCTCATTTGAGTGTGCATGATTTTAAACATTTCCCTAAACCCACAATTTGTGCACAAATTAGAACGCAGTGAAATTTGTCACTATATAACAGGCTTATATGTATATACCACACTGATAGTTTGATTGTAATAAAAATGCAATGACACTAAAGCCTGCCCAGGTTCTAGGTCGGCCAATCAAAACAGCAAGGACTTGCAGACTGAAGTGATATATATTTTTGTGCTATTAAAGGGGTCCTATTATGCTTTTTCACTTTTTGAATTTTAGTCAGTGTGTAATGTGCATAAAAAAGATCTACAAAGTTACAAATCTCAAAGTCCACTCCAAAGGGAGATATTTAGTTTTAAAAAAATCCCTTTTCAAGAACTACAACGAACGGCTCGTTTGGACTACAAAGTTGTTTTCCTGCATTTGTGACGTCACGAATTGGTCCATTAGAATATCATTAAAATAAATCCCGCCTCTGGAAATTCGAATGCAGTTTCAAAATCGAAACCCGGTGCGGGTGTTTTTATATCACTGTATTTATGAAGGAAACCGACTGTCTTCAGAAAATTTTGGATGTCATTTTCATTTCATCTTGCATATAATGTCTGATAAAGCAGCGTTTGTGAGCAGAGCTCTGCTTCGTGTACAGCGTTACCGGAGAAACCTCGCTCTCTCCCGCTCCAACAGCGCCTCCTGCTAGCAGAGAATGAATTTGCATATATATGCCGCCACGAAGTGTGTAACTCTGTGGGACTATGGTATAAATAAATTCAACTGTATAACAGTTTCACTGCAATTCATGTTATAATGTTAGAATTAAAGAACAATAAACATAATACATATTACCGTTGCACTTATCTGTACAAAGTAAATGCAGTTATTTTTAAGCTGTTGTTGACATCCTATCTAAAATGTGATTTAGCCAAAAAAACAACAACAATATGGTTACCACTTTAATATGTCTTGCAATATCCGTGCGTGCACAGGTTCTGCGTGGTCCTCTTCTTCAATATTCTCGAGGTCTGAATTGATATGGCAATATTGACGAACTTGCTGTTTTGGCAAGGGGTGGGGCAGTACTGAAACACCGTCTAAGCTGTTCGCCAATCACAACGCACTAGGACAGCTAACCAATCACAACACATTTCGTTTTTCGGAAGGCGGGCCTTCATCAAATCCGGAACTAATCGAGCCGTTTGTGTCAGGCTGGGGAGGAAGATATTGTAATAATGTAAATTATGTGAAAAATAATGCGATTTTCGAACCACCAAGCATGAGAGCATGTTCTAGTACACCCACAAAACAAAATCAAGACTTTGTAAAAGAGCATAATAGGACCCCTTTAACAAGTAAGGGTCATCCTATAGGTGATTGTTCAAGACATAAAAACACCTCTACCACTTCAGAAAAGGAAACTGATTCGTACAGGATGAAGATAATGATGATGAATAGAAGTGCCACACGACACTTTGAACAGGCAACATGTTATTTTAACTTATTAAAAACTTATTATTTAAATAATCATGTATTACAGTGGAATTCCTCAAAAAACTACATTACCCATGATTCTGCAAAGAAACAACTATTTTAGCTCATGATGCCCTGCAAATAATGTAGTCAGTCTGCCTTTCGCTCTCAAATTTTATACATACATACAAATATATATACAAAAATATATATATTTTATTTTTATTAATAATAGTTTACAACAAATGTCTAATTTTTTTTTAACAATAGTTGTATATTTGATGTCATTTGCTTCATGGGATGCATTGTTGTCCTTTCCCTCATTAAAGCAGTCTTGTACTTTTGTTTTTTTTTTTTGTCAAAATTTCAAAAATGTTTGCTGAAAGTCTGTTTGTAATGTTGTAATTCACCTAGTGGCTGGCTGGGTTGGTTGATGGCTTTTAACTGTTTAACAAAGGCTTTTAAAATCTCTATGGAAAAATGAATGGGGAAAGACACTTTCACAGCCAAGACCGCTGAAAAAGTGGACAGACACTGTTGTACTCTTTTGCACAATATAGCTCATGTTTTTTTCTGGTTTAAATATTCCAGTATGGTAGTAGAAGCAATTAAGGATTAATAAAGAGGGCTTTTTACCTTTTGCTCAATCTATGTGGAAACAGGGGCAGAGAAAGCAAATATAGTTGAACACCATCGCAAAATTCCTATCCAAATCAAATAAGTTTTGTTCGATGCTTATGTACGATGATATAAATATACCGCAGCCTTCTGAGACTTCAAGCGGAGAGCAAAGCGGGTATGCTAATTAACGAAACTGTTATGCAGTACATGTAAATTCTGCATAGATTTGCATATTCTCAACCATCTGTTTCCGAGCAACTGCAGAGCAGCTAATTAGCATATGGGGCCCAATAATTTCCCCTGTAAGCAGGAGATAGCATGTTGTGCTTTAAATCTCTAATCTTCAGAGTTACGACAAATCTCACACATTATTTTTCAAATAGACACAACAACGCATGACATCAGGTGGAAAGCCTCAGCAGTCACTCTGAAACACGATAATGACACACGCAGGTCAAGACAGTGGCAGTTTTGTGACTCAGACACGGGCCCTGGGGACATCTTTAAATTCCTATAGCTCTTTCATCCATGTCACAGACCACAAATGTGTGTGTGAGCTCAGAGAAAAAGATTATACCTGTTGAAGCAAGGCCTGTGCATGTGCGTTGGTGATTGCGCTTGTTGTTTGCACAGTCTGCCTCTGAAAGTCCAGTCCATTTATTTGGGCACCTGGATGAAGAAAAGCAGTCAGTGCCACAATAGATCAGAGCCAAACAAAAAGGTCTTTTCAACCAATTTATTCAGCTCCATGGCCTTTCTTATTTCAAACTTAAAAAAAAAAAAAAAAAAAAACGTTCTGCGATACATATTGAGAGACATTGTCCTACATGTTCAACCTCAGTCAAAGCTGCACAAGTGACCCATTACAACTTACAAATTGTGAACTGATAGTCTTTCACGCACTCAAATGTAAAAGAAAGCTGTGTTAGAAAGATCAAGGCAAAAGATCTGAGCCGACTATTGGAGAAAATATGAAACATGCAAGTCTATAAAGAGCCAGCGATTCTTTGGGTAACTCACCAGTGTTTTCGTCCCCGCTCTCCATTGCACATTTACTTGTTTCTGATGGATTACTCATTCTAGAATCTGGAACAGACAGAGGAAGGTCGGACTTTCAGTTTCTCTTCAAAGACCAATTCAGTGACTTTCAAAAGTCAGACAGCAACATTTAAAAAAAATAAATCCAAACCATGACCCAATATTTTTGAAACTGCACACTTCAAAAATATTCCTTCTTAATATATTATTGACTACACAGAAAATTTTGTTATGAGAAAATGACAAAAATCTGAAAGGTGTAAATTAACAAACCAAACACGTTGACTACTCAACTCCAGACAGCATAGCATCACTATATGATAAAACAGATCTTAAAATGCTGTTGCTGACCCGCAAACATAACTCACCAGCTGCTGCTGCACCTGCCTTGTCAAGCGCCTCTATGAGCATCACAACAAACTTAGCACCCCTTTCGCAGACAACCCTCAAAAGCAAAGAAGTCTCTCTCTGTGTAACTAAACGGTTTGGAGTGGAAAAACAACACACGGTGCAGAGCACAGCTAAGCTTCAGTGAAACTGTGGCTGCCTTTCTCTCAGTCTCTCCGGCTTGCTTGCTCTGCTCTCTCTCTCACTCTCTCTGTGCCATGATTGTCATAACAACTAGAGTGTGAAGAAGTTCATTTTCATTCTGGAATGGAACAGAAGCGAAGCGGCTGCCAGCACCGTAATAAAGCATAATCAGTATGCAGCTGATTAAAGCCATATGCAAATCTCCCTCACTTCATTAGCCGAGCAACACTTTGAAGTCCTGCAAGCAATTCATTTCGCAAGGCGCACTGAGAGCTTTCTCCCTAATTTAAATGTTCATAAATATTTATCATCTCATTAGCATATTAATTGGATCGCTTTGGAGGAAAAAAGGAGGAATGAAAAAAAATTCAGAGTGTCAATGCACAAGCCCAATTACGGAGTGCTGGTTAAATTAGGTGAAACAGGTGAGCTTTCTGTCAATGCGATCAAAGCACACAAACCGACAAGGTCGGTAACTGGACATAAAGAGAACAGGTTGTTTTTAGAAGCATTTCTTATACATTCTAAGCACCAGAGGTTGCAGATGGAGCTGTTCGGGAAGTAAATTACTTGCCATTCTCCACCATCCTATTCACGCAGCCCCCTGTGGCCCAAACACTTCACGGATCAAATTCCGTGACTTCTGTAGCCGTATTGTCTGGAAAAGAACATGAAGTCTGCTCTGCATATCCAGATTAACTGTGCACCTCATTAACTGATATTTTCAGAGCTTGGCCTAATTACAACAGAGATTTACATATTAGAACAAAGATCTGACAGAGTAAGCATAAAGAAATCAGCCTATACAAAACGAAGTATTGCTGACACTTAAAATACTTTTTCAGAGCGCTAAACTTTACTCAGACAAAAGCGTCCAAACAAAAGCAGGATTACAAGACAGACAAGACTAGCATAATCCAACAAAATAGCTATAGTTTCACAGGCTATATCTGCTGTTTTTTATTAATTTAACAAACAACTTCTTATCCAAAGACAAACTTGTGTGAAAACCATGTGACAGTTTAGTTAAATGGCAAAACTAACCTGGAGAGTAATATTCAAATTAGCAAAAAATATTCCTCAATTTAATGCAAATATTATTCTTTATAAACAGGCATTTGGGGCACAGAGGACAAAATAATTTCAATATTTCATTATGAGCAAGCAGGAACACAACATCATTCATATTCAAATTATACACTTGAAAACACATTACATTTGAGTTCAGAGAGGAACTGATGAAAAATTAAAGACGCTTGATAGTGTGATGGAAACCTTTCACAGACCACAATTATTTTCAATCATATATTATCATTTAATATGACAAAACCATTTAACTGGACAGCAAGGGAAAACAACATGAAGTCACTCCAATCTGTCACATCTGCCAAACTCTCACTTGATTTTAGGTCTATAATCATAATTAATAGACTGTTAGCCTGCAGGGACTGTTTCTACATGTTCACATCAACAGAGCCTGAAGAAAAACTCAAGCAAAAGAAAAAAAAAATAGACAGATGGTCAAAGAGAGACGCAAAATGCCATGAAGTTTCACTACTATGTTTGAAAAGTGTCAGTTACTAGAACAATAAAAGTAAGGATTCATGCAGGTAATTTACACTGTATGAGCTGTGGATACAGGAAACAAACAAGTTTCAGCACGTCATTGTCTCTCTAGGCCCTACACACAGAGTGAAAATGTTATGAGTTTATAATGACACGTCTAAAGCCAAACGATTATACTAATTTAAATTACAAACCAAATCATTCTCATGTAGTCAGAGAGAAGGCTGATACAAAAGATTTCAAAGCAGATTTAACTAAATAAAATAATGTGGGAAATTTCCCCAAGTTTCTCTTGTAATGAGACATCAGCGTGACAAGTTTTATGATATGATTTATATATATATATATATAACAGTTAGCTCTGGTCTTTGACTTGATGAGCCAAGACGTTGTTTTGCCTGAACTCTATATAAATTATGGGAATAACGGAATAAAAACAATATTACAGGATGGGCAAAATTACCAAAACCTTTAACCTAGATATGCGTCATGCTGTTACTGTTAACTAAAACCTTTGATAAATGAAATAAAACTGAAACAAAATAAAACATAAATATTACATGAAAACTTAGAAAAATTTTAAATTAGAAATGCTACCTTGGCAACTAACTGAAATATTTATTTCAGTTAGTTGCCAGGGGTAGCATTTCAAATGTAAAATTTGAAGTACTAAAATTACTAAAAGTAGAACTAAACAAGAATTATACACTATAATTCAGCTCTATAAATAATAAAAACTAATAAAAACAAAAGCGCATAACAAAAATACTTTTAAAAATTACAGTTAAATTGAAAATTTAGAATATAAAATAAAATCTTATTCAAAGCATTAGGAAATATTATAATAGAATATGATCAATAATAAAATAATTCTGGCATCATTTTCATTATAGTAGTAATACACCTATTACTAATTAGGTTATCACTACACCAAAATGTTACAAACTGAATCCAAAACTTTTCAGATTTCATAATCCTCAATTTAACCACAAAATAAACCAATTGTTATACATATATCTAACTTTACCCACAAAGGGATGTTTACCATAGAAAGCTTTAAACTGCCAAATGTGGACTATTACAAACATTAACATCATGAATTTCTGTAAAGCTGTTCTGTAAAGTACTGTGAAAAACGATATACGAATAAAACAGTCATGAATTAGTTCTGAATATCAGTTCAACAGTGATTATTTGTACTTCTGAATATCTGTGATTTGAACATAGATACAAGACCACGTCACGATTGAGAGTTATATTAATGATTGTAAGCAATTTGATAACTAAAGCACTAAAGACCGTTCGTCACAAGAGAATAAAACCAGCAAAACTGACTTTTTTGGCTGTTCACGGATGATGAAACACAGTAAAATGTCTAAATACACAAGCATCCAGCTTCTGGAACAATAGTGGAGAAGCTGTGCTCTATTTGAGGATCACTTATTAGACTAGCAAATAAAGCTGGCATAATGCCTGCATACATCTCCTTGAGCAGACAGACTGATACAACGTTACAGAAACACCGGCTGTGCTACAAAGTATCAATTTGTCACAACCGGACTGGATACATTGTATAAACTGCCGTCAGAGTTCCATTTTGGCACGTTCCACCATCCTTCGACAATGAAATGGATTCATTCTGATAGAATATGCTGAACAGCGCATTCTGAGCTCTAGAAGGCCCACATGAATAACATAACAGGGCTACACGCCTGCAATGGGCACAAAAGGCAAGAGAATAGACATTAAAAAAAAATCACGCCGTGTCCTAACCGTACACCAAGCAAGCCTCAGCTGATCTGCTCTTTCATATTTTCACCGTAAACACGTTGCGCAGACGCCGGCTGAATGCGAGCGAATGAATATTCAAAGCTTTATATGTGGGATTGGCTCACGGCACAATACAGCAACACAAAGCCGCTGGAGTAGCATTAGCCGCTTAGCATGCACACAGCAGCCTTTAGTTATGATTAACTGTAAAATTCTAACAAGCTCTGACCGGGGACAGTGCAAAACCCCGCGAGCTGTCGCCGATTATGACTAATAAAATATGCAAAGCGGCGATTTCTCGGCGGCGGTATGAATATGTAACGCGGCTGCTCTAATCACACAAAGGAGGCATTTTTCCTTTAATTTGCGGTCGCACTGCATCGCCAGTTTCACCGTCGCACAGACAGACAATTATTCCCCGATACGTTTATTTAAAGGGTGCATGTGATTGCAACATCGGGTCTGAGTATTTTGTTTACGCTTTCCCTACCGCGCTTTTCTGGGTTGAGAGAAACGGTGTTTGAATATGAATATGAATATGTAAAATGCAGTAATGATTACCTGGTCCTGAACTCTCATCTTGACTCGCTGCTCCTCCGTCCGCCATTTTGAATATTTAAGCCCAAATCCTCAAAACACAATACAGAGGCTCAGCGATGCACTCACTCACAGTCACAGCATCAGCATGGCAGAGCTGAGAGTTCCCATCAGTGCGTCTCAACTCACCCAGAGCCACCTCCAAAGGACACCCTGACATTGATCGTAAACCATAATTACACTTTCAACTTTTAAATACACTTTGGACACATGCAGACCTTGCATGCGTTATTGGTTATGTGCAAAAAACAAAAGAACGGGAGAAATGGATAAAAACTTTGTTTTATGAACAATGTAGTGAATTCAAAAGAAAGAAAGAAATGTATAAAATCTTTGTTACATGGAAATGTACTGAAATTAAAAATTAACAAGTGTCAACAGCTTGCCCCCTAAATTTGGAATCGCATCTTACCAAACAATTTTGGGTGCAATGTGCAGTTTTTCCTGTAAATTATAGCTGCTAAATTCAAATTTGCGTTCGCTGGCTGGCGCAGAGCCAGAGACTTAGGCCTTTCTTATAACCATAAGATTCTGCTCACTTACTGAATTCTCTGGCGAATTCTTTCATTAGAAACAACAGAGTGCTGATGTGCGTACGAACGTAAGAAATTCATTTCACAATGTAAGCAGCTTCAGTGATTTTAATGGGAGTTTTTGAGAGTGCTTGAACTCGCTAAGTGAAAATGTTCTTTGCTGATGTAAATGTTCTTAGCTCTCTTTCTGTACAGTGAAAGTGTTATGATTATATGTTTTTATTTAATTCACATTAAATACAAAGTCATTCGTATTAAAAATATTTTATGGCATGACACCTATATCTGGAGCTTAAGTAGCTAAAAAGAGTTTATACGTAGTTAATAGATTACACTATAAAGCTACTTTGACCATTTACTTACACATATCTGAGAATCCGAGGTATTTCATGATATAGTTAACACGTTTGGAAATATTTCGAATCAAAAGGAAAAAATAAATAAAACATAAGCCTATATTAGTTATACAGTGCTATCGTGGCTGGTGTGTGTCACATGACAAACATGAAAATAAGTGTATGAGGCTCCTGACACTATAAAGTTATTTGTCAAGTAAATGAAACATGAAACATTCGAGTTGAAACTGTTAGCTTAACTTCCAGAGATGCAGTGATGCATTACATGGTGAAAAATGACAGAATGAATAATATGGAAAGTAGGTTAAGATGAATTTTAAAAGTGTGCCCCCTAAAAGCGCAAGTGGCCCCTGCCTGGCCCTCCCAGTTACGGTCTAGGACCGTCCCTGCTCTGTAGGCAAAGTATGTTTGCATCAGACATTACAGCGTTTCAGTTGCTGATGATACATACATTTGCATTCAAGACAATTATACATTTTTCTATTATATTTTTTAATTTTTTTAAAAGTGTCCCTTTTCCAAATTAATTGTAATCACTTTTTAATGACAATTTTCACCACATCTCTCATATTTGATAAAAAAAACTGTATTATTCAACTATCTGTAAAATAACAGTACATCTTGCTACAAGTTAATATATAATAAAATAATACAATAAAGTAATAATAAATAAAGCTGTATAACATACTGAAAGAACAAAATCCAATGACTGCTTCTGTACTTACTTACAGGTCAAATACACAATAAAAATGCTGGGTTGTTTCAACCCAATTTTGGGTCAAATATGGACTAACCCAGCTGTTGGGTTAATTTTTTACATTGAATTTTTAACCCAAAAGTTGGGTTAGACCATATTTGACCCAAAATTGGGTTGAAACAACCCAGCATTTTTAGAGTGTAAAAAAGCAGATGAAACACTATTTAAAAAAAAAAAAAAAAAACTTTTTTTTTTTAAAAAAGCGATTTTACAAAAAAAAAAAAAGGAAAATTTGTCTATTTAGAATATTTTTGACAATGTTACAAATCTTGATTCTATTACCAAAAATTATATTTATAGCATATTCTTTACTGAAATCTGACATAAATTACTCAAAAACAATAAAAGGGCTTAAGTGAAATAGCCTATATGGAAAGAGTGAGAGCAAGACTGTGTTAACTAGAACAGTTGAACAGTAAATAGAAACTGATTTTTTTGTGAGCATGGTTTCTGGTAAAGATGAATAGTTCTTTACCAAATGGAAAAATTACCGGTTCACAAGTGCCTGTAATTTCAATTATGTCTCCTACACTACCATCTGCTGGTTTTGTGTGGTAATGCACCACAACTGGAATGCACATCCAGTTACACCAACTACATTAGATTGGTTAGTCAAAAACATTAACAATATATATATATATATATATATATATATATATATATATATATATGATATTACTTAAACAATCACATACCAAAGCATGTATGTAAACCTTGCTTTATCAAATGATATTGTACACGAGTCATCCTGAATAAAATGCAGGGAGGTTCAGAGCTGTAACATATTTAATATGTCCCTTAATGTTAGCTATGTAAAAATCCCCTTCCCCTTGCATGTCAGTTCATTTTCCAGCAATGACTCGTAATCTGTACTAATATGACCTTTATGACATCACATCTGCTATTTTGTTACAGTCTAACTTGTAAAACTTTGAGGAAGAGGATAAGAGTCCAAAGTGCAATGAAGGTGTGGTAGACACAGGTGCAGAAGCAAAACAGTTTCGGTGAGCACACAGGAAGCCAAAAGATAAGGATATATAAGAAATCTATATGATAATCTACCTGAGAACCACCATATATTGCAGTGTGATTGGAAAACGACAGAAAATGACCAACTGGAAGCTGATTTTTTGCAGTCTATGTTTAATATCAGGTGAGGTGGTCGATTTCCTGACGTTCACATTGAGTACAGCAGTCAAGATCAAATCAGTGACATTGCATGTTAGGTAAAAAAGTTTATGTCACAAAAGTAATTTGTTTTCTTTTCAGTTCTACATGTGAAATTTGTTAAAGGATATGTTTTCAAGTATTTATATTCTCTATGTTTTCACAAGGGCTACAAAATGGAGGACTTTTTTTCAGCTACTTATTTCATTCATTCATTTACATAGACACGATACACAGCATCAGCAGACAGTTTACAAATAAGGTTGACTTATGCAGTAAATTCAGAATGTATAATAATATAATCACACCAAGTGTAGTTGTGATTTGTAATACTGTAAGTGAGAACATTTTCAAATGTAGAAAGGAATTTTACTAAATATTGTCAGATCATTCCCTTTTATTTTATCTTTCCCTTTTATCTTAAAATCATTTTTTAATTCTGTTTCATGTTTTTTTTAAAGCTTTATGAAATATTATTAAATCCTGTATTTTTTAAAATTATTCTGCATTTTGAAAAAAATAATAACATTCATAAATTGTATGAGATTGTTTGATATTCACAAAGTTCTCTCTCTTTGCCTCATAGTGATGTCAGCTAGTTTTGGACTGGAAGTGACGATGAGTCAAGCTACCGTGGAGGTTGCCAGGGGTGATGATGTCACCCTTTTATGTCATTTTAAACCTAAAAATCAAGTGAATGATCTTATCATTGTAACATGGATTGCTGATGCTGATGAGACATCTGGAGAGAAGGTAAGCCAGAAAAACTTTCTACCAAAACACCACTAAACATGAATAGCATAAAAACAACTGTGTAATAATGAATAAATGAAGCCATTGAATGGTTCTTTGTTTTAACCTCATAGGTCATTTTTGGTACCTATTACTCCTATGGTAAAGTAGACATTGGACCAGACTATCAAGGCAAAGCCTTGATAGAAGCTGACCTTACTGCAAAAACTTCGAAATTGACACTAAAACAAGTCACTCTTAAAGAAAGCAGAACTATTCGATGTTTTGTTCAGATTCCTGGAGACATTGAAGGCAAAACAGCTGACACTACTTTTCTTTTGGTTCAGGGTAAGATCTCTGGCATTTTGTCTCAACAGAAAAGTCTCCATATATGGCGAGAAGAATCCTTCTCAAATGCTGAATGAATATCTACTTTTTTTTTTTACAGTTGCACCATCACAACCCATTTGTAAGGTAGTGGGCACAGCAGAATACGGACACAATATTAGCCTAACCTGTGTCTCTGAGGAGGGCTCGCCTACACCGACATACAAATGGGAGAGATATAATGTCAAAAATGTCCCTCAAGCATTTCCTATCAAAACCACTGAAAGTAAGTTCTGTCTCTCCTTCAGTGCACTAGACTAATTACATATTTTGTCACTCACTGCTGTAGTTTATATATTATTTGTGTAACAGAGGATGGAGTTCTGTCTTTGGTCAATGTGTCCGTGGAGACATCAGGTTTCTATATTTGCCAGTCAACCAATAAGGTCGGATCAGCCAAATGTAACATGACATTGTCTGTAATGCCGTGTGAGTATTGCCACATTTGCCTGCTTTCTTTCTTTTTAAGGTGATAAGGGGGTTTACCTTTTAAATTTATTTTAGTCAGATTACCAGTTATTTTACCATGTATTGACATTAAAGATCTTGATATTATAGCTGAATGTCAACATGACAATTGACTTGATTTACTGTGTACACACTCATCAATTTATGTTATTCCAACACACTCTCATGAAAATTCGTAACTATTATATGTTTTGGTGAGCGAATTGATGGCTAATTTGTTTGAAATCTTATAATCTCATTTCTGTTTTCATACGATCTGCTTATGGCCCTCTGATGGTTAGGTTTAGGGGTGGATCTTCATGGTTACAATTTGGGTTTACTGGTATTTTGATGTTTGCAAGTATCTTAACAGTTTAATGTGTGAAATATTGACCTCAGATGATGACTGACTGATTTTCATTTTCATGTCTTTCTGTTTTTGCAGCCTCTATGAATCTTGCTACAATAGGTATTGTTGCTGGTTGTATTGCTGGAGTTACAGTGCTCATAATAGTCATCATCTGCTGCTGCCGCAAACGGAAACAGAAACCAAAAAACTATGAAATGGAGTAGGTCTCCATTTATGCTCTCAAAGTAATAGATGAAGTGATTGTTGGTTTTTTGGTGGTAGGTCCCGGTTGTTAGCAGTGTTGGGGAGTAACAGGTTACATGTAATGGGATTACATAATTTAATTACAAAATAAATGTAACTGTAATCTATTACAGTATTACAGTTACTTAAGAAAATATTAATGATTACAAAGGGGGTTAGATCTGAATATTTTCTGTAATTTTCTGTTGAATAATATTAATTTGTTGCTTTGCCTGTTTTTGATGTGCACCATGCCTCCTGCCATTTAAAGGCCATTTAGTAAAGTGATGTTATTCTGTGGTTAACCCTACCTGGTTTAAATGTTTGATGTTAAATGTTGTTAAATGATTAACTGTTAAAAACATTCATTAGAAATGTAGAAAAGTAATCAAAAAGTAATTAAATGTAATCAGTTACATTACTTTAATAAAGTAATCTACTAACATCACTTAGTACATTTTAAATAAGGTAACTTGTAATCTGTAACCTATTACAACTGCAAAGTAACCTTCCAAACACTGGTTGTTAGGATGTGTTTTTTACTGTATGTTTATTTATTGTTCAGAGATCCAATGGTGGAATACCATGACAAAGCACCACTAGAAAATACTGAGGAAGGGAATACAGACATCATGGCAATCACTGAAGAGAGAACTGACAAAGCTCGCAGTGATGACCTCCAAAATCACAATGAGAACCGCAGAGGTAGCCGTGATGACCTGAGTGAAGGTGGCAGTGATGACCTCAGAGACCCTCATGATGACCGCAGAGGAAGCCGTGATGACCTCAGAGATCGCTATGACGACCGCAGAGGTAGTCGTGATGACCTCAGAGATCGCTATGACGACCGCAGAGGTAGTCGTGATGACCTCAGAGATCGCTATGACGACCGCAGAGGTAGTCGTGATGACCTCAGAGATCGCTATGACGACCGCAGAGGTAGCCGTGATGACCTCAGAGATCGCTATGACGACCGCAGAGGTAGCCGTGATGACCTCAGAGATCGCTATGACGACCGCAGAGGTAGCCGTGATGACCTCAGAGATCGCTATGACGATCGCAGAGGTAGTCGTGATGACCTCAGAGATCGCTATGACGACCGCAGAGGTAGTCGTGATGACCTCAGAGATCGCTATGACGACCGCAGAGGTAGTCGTGATGACCTCAAAGATCGGTATGATGAGCAAAGAGATCGCTATAGATAAAATCATTAAGATCAGTATGATGATCAACATGATCGGTGAAGAACCGTTGAATTAGATCTATTATGACCACCACCAAAATTTTGATTGCTGAAAGGACAACCACTATGCCAAGATGGTATCCAGTGTGTATTTTTGTTCTGCAGTTGTTCAAACATATGTTGTTGTACTTTATTGTTCTATTGTTTTATTACATTTTTTTTCCTGTGTTGATAATCAAATTCAAATCAAATTGTGCTGTATACCTGCAGTGGCAAAATGATTCTTTTGACCTTGATGAATCATCCTTTTTTATTTGATTTTACAGGATTTTAATAGAATTTTATATACAGCACAAAGATGTTTTGTCTGTATGTCTGTTAGCTAAAGTAATTACTTGACATTTCTATTCTGACTGTTCTTCTGAATCATAGATGTATTCAGATATTTTTATAGGCAGGGGTTCACACTGGTGGGTAAATACACACTAATGTAAACTGCCCTCTTAAAGATATTTTTTTGTACATTTACATGGCTGGAACTAATTGATGTTACACACATCTGCTTTTCATAGTCTAAATAAAAGAGGATTTTAAAATAGGCCTACTTAATTAAAAGTAAACTAACCATGTTTCGTTTATTTTTTCCCCAATAATATGTGTCTTTTGAACAACAGCAAAGATACATAAAAAACACACAATAATGGTTTCAACTCACAGTTGAAGTCTCCTTAATGCAATAAATTGCAGTATTTTTCTGACAGACGCATCCACTTTAGAAAATTGGGAGACTGTTTCAGTGGCTGTTATATAAAGTAGTTTCCCATATTTCTTTGACATCCGTTTAAAAAAAAAAAAGCACTCGGTTTTTATTTTCAATTCAGCAGCAGCCGTTTAGCACCATTTAATATAATAGTTTTTAATTTTCACAGTTGCGTCCCCTTTAGTAAAGTGGTACAGTCCGCTCAATCTGACCAGCGCAGCAGACAGAGATGAAGCGAATAACAGTCCGAGAGAAGATGGACTACATACCTGTAAACTAAACCGCACTAAACTGGATCATGGTTTTGTTACACGGATTCTGGATTCTATTCATGCTATTTTCATGTGAGTTATTAACCTGTTTTCTATTTGAGCGCGTTATAGAAATACAGAAAACTGGGACAAACAACTAAAGCAACAGGTTGAGAGCTTAGAAAACCTTGAGCCCGGCTTTAGTTTTAGATTGATCACGGGTTCTTGTGACGGTTTTTACTACTAATCCATTTCCAGTTACACCTGACAATGCATTTACAGTTTACACATATAATATAATATAATTTTTTTTTAAATCCTTTTTTTTTTACACTTTTTATTGTTAAACGAGTATGTTACATTCAAACGTTTTGCATATTTCAAGTTAACAAACTAAAATAATTAAAATGAACTACTTAAGCTAAAATAATAAAATCTATTGCTCTGATTTAAATCAATATGTATCTCTGTTCAACATAATATATTAACCTTTATTATTGATTATTATAAAATATCTGCATATGTGTAATGTATAAAAGGGACTTCACAACTCAAGATTTTACTAGCCTTCTTTAATTATAGGGCATAGACAAACATTAGAAACTATCATCCCAAAGTTGTTATTGTGGGAGGGAATTGTGGGAAGTGCTGCTGGAATGTGTGTCAGGGAGTGCAGCTGCATTGTATTAGTTTGCAACAGAGACAATACAATATATAATGGCTGTTTTATGAGTATGTCAGTGGTCAACTTTGTGAACTAAAACTACACTCTAAAAAAAATCCCTCACAGTAGAGAGAATGGGCATAATTTTTTTTAGGGAAGTTGTTTTGAGCTGGTAAAGAGCTGAAGACTTTTTTAAGTAGTATGTGATAGTTTGTAATATGCCTCCCTGTAATAGTTTAGCTAGCATCAGCAATTCACTAACACATATAATCAAGAAAAGTTGTCTGCTACTAACGGCTTGGTTTAAATCTCTTTAACCTAATTGGGTGTTCATGGATGACTGAGTCAATGAGTGTGTCTTATTGGTGGGACCTCAACATCCCCCTCCTGCACTGAGTCGTAGTGGGTGGGGGTTCACCATAATGCCAAACAATGAGTCAAACAGGCAACAGAGAGGACAAAAGGAGGACCCTATCTACCCTGAACGGAGCATTAATGAACGTATTCCAGAATTCTCGCCTACATTCCCCTCAGCAACACGATCATTCTAAAGTACAGTTGGAAAATGCTCAGGAAGTTGCTCCATTTCCTCTAGGGCTACAATGAATGAGTGAAGATCTCATCCAGACATCTGGGGTGACTGGTTGTTGTATATTTTTATGCAGTGTGCTCCACCCTTTGTCGAGAATTACAGTATCTCTGTGTTTGTGGGAGAGACCTCCTCCCTACTTGTACTCAACTTGATCTTTTGTAAGAGTTTTCTCAGAATATTTCAGTTTCACCACCCCACCCCAGTCAAACAGTTAGAGAAGGTGATGTCTCTCCAAAAAATGACAGCCCCCACCTCTCTGCGCCCCCTGCATAGCATGGAATTTAACTTTCTTTACTCACAGTTCTCTTTCTTTCTCTCTGTGTGTTTTTCACACCAGCAGATCATCCTCTCCGGCGCTTCTCTGATTTTGTCCAGCTTTCTGTTCCATAATCTCCTGCACATGGCTGGACAAACACTCTCTTTCAAGCTTAGAAACATACACACACACACACACACACACACACTCAAATGCTGACTGACTAGATCCAGATGTTTTTAGGCATTTGTTTTCAGGTCATCTCACCTTGTAATCTCTAGCTGATAAAGTGGTTTGGAATGGTGTGACTAAGCATTTACGAAAAGAGGCACTGAGCAAAATCTTTTTTTTTTTTTTTTTGATCCACTGGTTGGTTAGGCCTAGACTGAGAAAGGGCTTTTGGTAATGATCACATGCCTGTCTCTGACACTATGAAACATACCATTAGACTCAAACACCATAATACTAATCATGAACAGGTCAGTAGTCATTACCGTTGCTGCTGAAAACTCACTGTATCTTGGAATTTGCATTACTCACTTTGCTCATGAGAGTGTTTGCTGTTCCCCTGAATTCTACAAAATAGATACAGTTTTGTCTAATTTGTCTAATTTATAAGCATTAAATAACATTTTCTTTTTGATAACTCTCAGACATGAAAGAACAAATCTGTCACGCGGGCAGTACCCTTTCAAAAGGTACTAATAAAATGTAATACTTTTAAAGTACTAATATGTATTATCTTACAACAAAATTTAAGTAGCTTGTTTTAAAGACACCCAGTGTCAAACATTTAATATGGTTCTTTTAGTCTGTCTCAATTCTGACTGTTTCCAACAACTGAAATAAAAAAAGTGTCATAATTTTGACATAATCTGTTGAAATACAAAACTTATATAATGGTCAGCTAATTTTAATGGCCAAAAACCTACAAAATCATTTAGGGCTGCAGCTAATGATTATTGTAACTGTCGACTAATCTAGCGATTATTTTTTTGATTAGTCGACTAATCTATCCATTATTTTTCAATTAATCTATTTATTATTTTCTTATCAGTTGATGAATTCTTTAGTTAAACTATCAATAATTAATAACAGTAACTTCTGCTATTAATCTTTTAATATTTTAATCAAACGTCTCATAATTAATACTTTACAAAAAAATAAATAATAATAACAACAATAAAGAAATAAAGTAAAGAAAGAAAATAATAACAATAAATAAAGATAACAAGAAAAGAGAGAAAAAGAAAAATAACAATAAATAATAAAAAAGAAAAAGAGAGAAAGAAAGAAAGAAAGAAAGAGAAAGAAAGAAAGAAAGAAAGAAAGAAAGAGAAAGAAAAAGAAAGAGAGAGAAAAAGAATTACAGGGCAGTGATACAATACAGTCAATAGAAATGCACATTATAGCTGCATTCACAGTTACTGTCTGGGACTGACAGCAGTTGCTTACAGGTGAGAGACTTGAAATGTTTTGTTTATTCAGCAGATTAAAACATCTGCTTGAATACATATCTGTATGAATGAACAGCTGAAGTCACAACGCATTCAGGACACTAGAGCGACAGAATCAAAAATGGCGTCATAACACCGGTAAGTTTTATCAGTTGACAGCCCATTTTTAAATAAATGAGCCCAGTCGAAGCTTGTCCTATCCATCACACAGTTAAACAACTGACAATGACTTTAAATGCTTTGTTAGCGCGTGCGTCTCAGAGCTCGCGCAATCGCGGCCATGGCACTGACGCCAGCTCCAGTGGATCTTAAGATGAACGCGAATCATTTCTCCTTCTCCGTCTCTGTGGGTGAATTAAACCCGTCATGATTATACAGGCAACTCGATGTTCCGTGGTGTTCCGTTCATTTAGCGCAGCTTTGAATGCGGTTGTGAATCCTGACAATGAAAAGGTGTCAGTTCGGCTATATACATGCGGTTCTGACGGTCGTATAATAATAGAATGCTCTATGAACGCTCTATGAAGTGAAGTGATGTTGCCATACTAGCCTTTACCTTCTGCTCTAGAGTCTTGTTTGTGTTAAACATGGCAGAAAAACAGTCTTAAGCAGGGATAACTGCAGACTCGCACAATGGGCGTGGCTAAAGGTGCGACGCGTCGACGCATTCCATGCTAATCGACGTATTTTTATAATCGATGTAATCGATGACGTCGACGAATCGCTGCAGCCCTAAAATCATTATAATTGTGACACCAAATGAATAAAATTACTGTAGATCTACAGCATGAGAGAAAGCCAAGTAAAAGATTTTAATGAATGAATGAATGAATATCAATAATTAAAGGTTTCTCAATGTTTTACACAAATTTTAGTGTTGACTATTTTCATCAAGCTCATCCTTCAGTTCTGTTAGCCAAATTATCACAAAACAAATACAAGTTTATCAGAAACTAAAAACTAACATTTGCATAGTTCTGGCAAAGTTTTGTCTATACTTTTTATATATATTTTTTTATAACAAAACAGGGTTCTACACTATTTTAAATGTCTCAAACTTTGTTAACAGTGTTTCAAAAAAATGCAGTGTTTGTAGAATAATATTTTGTCTTAATTCTAACTGTCCTAATGGTTCTATAGAAGCCATTATGAATTTGCAATACAAATATAGCTTTTGCAAATTCTGCATATCTCAGTTTCCTGTCTGGTGCTCTACATAAGGGCTGGAAAACACTACATGACTTTAACAGATTTTAAAAAACGCTAGCGGTCATACACTTGCCGACCTTATAAATTGTTACAGAGATAAACTAAATGACTGAGGATCACAGGCTTTTCAAACTGCTCCAAACACAACAGAATCGTAGAAATATGTGCCTCGTTACTAGGAGACGCATGATAAATGAAAACAGTATGTGATATCCTCCAACTGGATACCTAATAAATTAAAGTCTGTGCATATCATACTCACAGTTTTCTGTGAAATCTGCAGACTGGCTCTGACTTTCATCAACTAGTGTCGACTTGTGTAATGTATTCCAGCCTTAAGTGTAATTGTGTTACTGTCATTCAGTAATGTTTACTGTTTTTGTCTCACTAAATCTCTTTCTCTCTTTTTGGCACAGTGCAAAGTTGTAATGGTGTGCAGGTGATTGTGAAAGATGAGAAGAAGTTTGCTATGCTGTTCTCCTCCATCGTTCTTCCGTGTCATTACACCACCCACTCCTCTCAACCCGCCGTGGTGCAGTGGTGGTACAAGTCCTACTGTACAGACCGTACTCGGGATTCCTTCACATTTCCTGAGTCCCTGGGAGTCCATGTATCTGATCTGGGAGCCAATTCTCATCTGGACTGCTCTGACAACAGCCGCACTGTCCGCATAGTGGCCTCAGCACAAGGATCTTCCATGACCTTAGCAGAGCACTACAAAGGAAGAGACATCTCCATCAATAGTAATGCGTTTTTACTGACTTATAACTGCATTTTTTAAGAGTTTTAGATTGATTGGAGGGGAGGTTAAATATAAGGCAGAATATTGAATTTGATCATAACCTTATAAACCTTTCAGTGTTTACAGATCAATAAGTTGCATAAAATGATAACATTAGTCAGCTGGAAAGTGAAATTCCAAACTTAATGACTCACAAAGGGGACTTCCATGGTCATTTATTAACTAGTCAATTCAACAGGTTAGTCTCAAACACAAAACTATAAAAAGGTCAACAAGTTTGCAATCAAGATTAGAGAAATTTATGAAGCAACACTGTCCAAAATATAGATCAAACATGGAGCTATACTTAAATAGCTATACTTAAAATATATACATTTCATTGCATTAGAAAAAAACCCAAAAACAAACTAAGTGTAATTTATTTTAAAAAGACAGCTCAAGCAATATGGGATATTTGGACACATTTTTGGTGTCAAATTTTCAATACCCATCAGAACTTTGGGTTGGGTAATTATGCGTACCAAGGCTGCATTTATTTGATCACAAAATGTAATATATTTCAGACATATATATGGTTACTCTGCTAGCTCACCTGTGTAAACTTGTTGGGAACTAATTCATACAGCCAGAAACAATTGGATTCAGTTGATTAAAAGTAATTGCAAAATGACATCAGTTCCAAAAAAAGGTCCAGCATAATTTGCTTGCAGACCCTACTTATTTAATATATCTTTTTAATGCAATAACATTTATAAAATGATATTTAACTCTGGCTTAATGGTCCAAATACTTCCTGGGGCCACTGTGTAATAAAATCATCTTGTTATATTATTAAATTTTGAGCCTGCTCTACTCTCAAGTCTACTCTCAAGTCTTGTGCATAATCCATCTCCCCCTTAGGAAACCCAGCCGATTGTGCTGTGTTTTCCTGTTCCTTAAATAGGGCTGTTTTTTTCTAGGTCGCACAATGGTCAGGGGGCTGGACCTCATAAAGGTCTCACAAAACACCCCCATGGCTTTCCTTATCAAACGCAAACACCCTCTCCTCTGACTTCAGCCATCAAAGCTCTTCCTCCTCCAGTCACACCTCCAACAAAGACTACAATTGTTCTGACAAAATGGATATGAATGATGTGTTGTTCCTACTGATTAAAAACGTTGGGTGCTAAAAGTAAATTGCGCAACTAAGAGCTTAATACGTTTTTATGTTACTGTGTAAACAAAACAAAAAAAAAATTAAATTAAACATTTACTCCACTACAACTAACCCTTCGCAAAGCCCCGCCCTCCTTCGTTACTTTTGCTATGTCCAGCAAGCCATGCCGCTCTCATGGCACACATCATGTTCTCACGCAGTGAAAAATACATCACACAGCGAAGAGGAAACCGACGACTTGCTGACAGACAAGACAGAGCAGGTTACTTTTAGTACGAAACAAAGTCCCAGCTTTCAAATTTTGTCATTTTTTTAAGAAATTCTAACAATAAATAATGTTTTGTGGCTCTTTAAAGTGTCGTGACAGATCACTGTAGGGCCTCATTTCAAGTGGCACGTGAACGGTTTATCTCTTCCTCTTTACTAGTTTTAAGATGAAATAAACATGAATGAACATCAGAAGGTATCTTCTTTCGACCACAGAAAGACGTCAATACACACAGTTTTTCAAGTTTAAGTTCATAAACTTTAATATGCTCTCCTATCTAGTTTGTTTATCGCACAAAAATGGCAGATTCAGCATTATGATTGGTCAGATCGCCTGATCTGCGATCCTTATAACCCCTTCCCTGTGAAGCGGTTATAAGCAAATATTTTCTGTTTTTTTCAGAAGCAGATCTGCGCATTGGACAGCTGCAGTGGGGCGACAGCGGTGTGTATTTCTGTAAGGTGATCATTTCTGATGACCTGGAAGGGAAAAATGAAGGCCAGGTGGAGCTACTGGTGCAGGGTGAGTCTCATGAGTGCATGAAGATTTCTCAAAAACTGAGTCAACGCTACAAAAAAAGTCTGTTTATGTCTGTATAGCATGGTTTTAGAAAAGTCTGAATTGCTTGAAAAAGTGTCAGTAAATGCTGTGCTATAGGGACTCTCAATATTTGTGATTATTTACAGAGTTTACAAAAATGTTTACTTTTGTGTGTGCATGCTTGGTTATTGTGTTTAAATGATCATTAATGCCAGCCCCTGTCTGAATTCCCGAGTGCACTTACAAGCGCTTCCATGACGACAACCAAACGGTGCATGCCTCTCGACAGGGCTCAGATCCTTAATAAGAGACACTATTGTTCATTTGCTCCCTGGCAGACCAGGAGAGCCTCACATATTTTGCACGTCCTGGGCAGGAACACTGCGGAGAGAAACAATTTGTTTGGTGCTGTAGGACTGACCCTAACAGCATAAGTTATTTCTGTGTCAGCTGGACAAAGCAAAGTCAGACGCCTCATGCCAGACAAAGAGTAAATAACTGACCGTTATTGACGTAAGCAATCTAAGCCACTTCTTAAGCCATTTCCATGGGAATAAAGGGGGTTTCAGGGGCCAGGGGATGCCAGGGCCTCCAGAACAGTCCTGTGCGGTGAAGAGAAAAAACCATGAGAGGGTTAGAGCTTACACTGGAGGATCAATGAGAGTGTTGTGTAGACGCTAAGAAGTGGAGGAAGTCACTGCTGCCCTCTGAGTAATCAATATTTAATTGGTTTATGAAGTAGAGAGTATAATCTGGAGTATTTGGTGGTTAAAAGTTTGACTTTGTACCAGACACTCCCTATTTCATCAAACTTGCTGTGTAGTCATGTTTTACTTACAGTTTAGCTCTTGATTGTTAGTTGTGGATGCCAAGGATAGCAACACTATTATTACTTAAGATTAGGGATTGCACAGTAAAAATGAACAGTATTTAACAGTAGTTTCTTACAACACTATATTCAGAATTCAGTAAAATTAATACAATTTTACTGTAAACTCAAAACATCATACTAAACTCAACTCTTTAGAATAATAACCCACCTTTTGTTGTCCTACCAAGCAAGTGACCACATTTTCTTAGGAAAGACAACACATTACTGTGGAAAAAAGTTGGTTATTATTTTAAACAGTTAAAGTAACGGTACGTAAGTTTTTTATTTTGAAATATAAGTTTCAATTCACTCTGATGATACACTGACTTCTATTAAGGTGAATGCCTTCTGTTTATTTTTCATGCTTACCCTCAAATGTCTGTTTTTTGGTGAGTTGGTCCGAAATTCTGCCAAAATGGTGGATTGCTTTACAGCAGCAACAAATAGACATGCACAGCTGTAATTACAACAGTGATATATTTACGGACATATAGTTTCTTTAAGTTTCATGTGACTTTTTGGTTATCCCCTTCAGCTGAAAACTTCAGACTTATTTACTTTTAATTAATTGACTCTCATTCGGCATAATAACGTTATAGGACATGAACAGTTGCAGTGAATTATATGCAAAACACCTAATGATAGGTTGTTAAAGGGATAGTTCACCCAAAAATTCTGTCATTCACAGAATGACACAGAATGTTCAGTGTTGTTTTGGACCCCATCGACTTTTATTTTACAGACAAAAAGTTGCTTTAAATTTTGTAATTTCCATTAAAGGGATAGTTCGCACAAAAATGAAAATTCTGTCATTTATTACTCACCCTGACTTCATTCTAAACCCGTAAGACTTTTGTTTATATTTGGAACACAAATTAAAATATTTTTGATGAAATCCGGGAGCTTTCTGACACTCCCATAGACAGCAACACAACTGACACGTTCAAGGCCCAGAAAGGTAGTAAGGACGTCATTAAAATAGTTCATGTGACATCAGTGAAGTTATGAGAATACTTTTTGTGTGCAAAGAATACAAAAATAATGGTTTTATTTAGGGCTGCACGATATTGGAAAAAACTCACATTGCGATATTTTGTTTTTCTGTGATATATATTGCGATATGAAAAAAAAAAAAAAATCACCAAATGACTTGAATAGCTCTATTTGGAGAGAAAAAAAATATTGATTTTGTAGGTGAGTAAATCAGCATAGGAAATAAACAATTTACAAGCATAGATAAATATAATAGAACAAAGATACAAATGAAATAAACAGTGCTTTGTATTTTTAAGTCCAACAGTATTCAGGTGCAGAAATTGAATAAAAAAATGTAAAATAACACTGCATAACACAGTCTTCATTGTATAAATTAAATCTAATAAATCTGTGTTAAAGCTACAAAAGTGATTTTTCTCTGTTTTGTTGTTTGATTATGACACAGAAAGCAACAGAGACATTAAACTGCTGTTATTGTTATCCTCTTTCTTTCTCAATTGTTTACCTAAGACATAAGCAACTGTTTTTTGTTTTTTTACAAGGATACTTGGAGACATGCATTTTGACACAGTTTCGCGCATATGTGTCGTATTACACTGGATGCGGCGCGACACGACGAATCCCCGCCAGTAAACTGATATGCCTCGCTCTATTTATGACGTACTGACACAAAGTTGACACGATTGGCAATGGTCGCTTTGTCGCATCCAGTGTAGAAAGACTTTGGGGCCGTTCACATGGTGCATCTGCAAACGCGTGGAAAACTCCCGCTGCGCCACTTCCTCCTCCTTTCCAAAGCGCTCGGGAGCTTGCGCTTTCCTGGGGCCTGCCGTTGCTAAACATCCGTGATGTGCTCTCCTCGACGACGCGGAAGTTTCAACAAAGGATAAATGGATTTCCAGCACTGAAAATCGCTTGCAGTAGCTCTGCTACTAAATTTATTTAAAAATGGGTATCTCTGTGCAGCTGTCGCGTCCGGAGTAGACACGGTGTCTGTGTGTGAGCAAAGAAAACGATCAGTATAAATATAATGATCAGGCCTACTAAACATCGCACATCCTGCGATGTGACTATCGCGGATGCGCACATCGCGATATCGATGCTGAAACGATATATCGTGCAGCCCTAGTTTTATTCAACAATTGTGTTCCGACGTAGAATCCGGATGTGCTGCGCCTTGTTTGCAAGCAGAAGAATACACAAGTAATCGTTGTGGTGCTGTCGTGAACGCGTGTCGAATACTGACACGGAAGAGAAGAAATTGTTGAATAAAGTCATTATTTTTATTTTCTTTGAGCACAAAAAGTATTCTCGTAGCTTCATAAAACTACACTGTAAAAAAATAAATAGTTGAGAAAACGTAAAAAATAAAATAAGGCTGCAGTAAGACTTTTGAGTTCTCCCAACAATAGTTTTTTAGTTCTTCTCAGTAAAGATACTTTATTGAGCCAAAGTAAATTTGTTTGTTCATGCAATGCTGATTGTTTTATTTTGCTAATAGAAAAATTCTTGTCACAACAACTGAAACAACAATTACTGTCATTGAGGTAATTAATTTTTTTCTGTTTCCTGGATGAAAAAAAAAAGTGTAAAAAGTCACCACATTATCAATTTTATGTTTATTTACGAATGACAAACAGTGAATTGTTATAGAAAACTTAATGGATAACTTAGTCTAATATATAGACAACATTGTCTTTGTTTGTAAAACATCGTACAAGACAAGACTAAGATATCCAGGAAATGGATATAAGTGGTTGAACATAATCTAGGGCTCAAAACTAGACATACAAACCTCAAGAATGGTGGCAGTCAACAAATATTAAAAAGATGAGCTCTTTACATCACAGGACAACAAATAACTAACAATAATGACAAAACAAAAACAAAAAAAGTTTAAATGAAGACAGCAAACAGCAAAACAATAATTCTGTAACAGTAACTGCATAATTTATTCATGCTCCAATGCATGCTGGGAACTCACAAAGTCTTAACATTTCAACTATATGAAATTCTTTGTTCAGACAACTGTGTTTGACTAGTTGGGACAACATTTGGGCTAATTTTGTTAGTCTGACAAGAGTTTTTATGTAGTTTCAAGAAACTAGCATTTTTTAGTATCTGAGACTAAAAATGTTTTCGTAAACTGGAAAATTTGCAGTTGCATTTTTTACAGTGTAAGGTTAAACCACTGATGTCACATGGACTATTTTAATGATGTCCTTGCTACCTTTTTGGGCCTTGAACGTGGTAGTTGCGTTGCTGTCTATGCAGGGTCAGAAAGCTCTTGGATTTCATCAAAAATATCTTAATTTGTGTTCAGAAAATGAATGAAGGTGTTATGGGTTCGGGACGACATGAGGGATTAATTAATGACAGGATTTTCATTTTTGGGTGAACTATCCCTTTAAGTCTGATAATGACTTGCAATCTATACTACACAGCTTGCCTTCCCTATATCTCTGCCTGTCTCTCTCTTCACGTCTCTACCTCTCTTCGTGAGGTCCCCTTTTCTCTCAGGTTACAGTGGGTTTAATGACTGTAACAGAGGGGTAGAGGAGATGGATATTATTCATCTTCCTGTCTGCCAGCTCAGCACTTCCTGTCACTCAGGGATAAATCTGCTCTGACAGTGGGCAGTTATGTTTATGGCACCCTCTCATTCAGTTTAAAGACTTGTGGCATTTTGTAAAGACCTGTAAAATTTGAATGTGTTTACAAAGTCACAACAAAATGGAAGTAGTCATTTCTAAATGTCAAAATTACACATATGCATGAATGAATTGTGCAGTTTAAAAAACATACAAGATGATTTTAACAGATAAGATTCTGTCTTCTGCACCCTTGTTGCATTAGGACTTGTATACAGTCAAAAAATTGGGTCTTAGGCTAAACACTGAAGCCAGTTTCAGGTGGTGAGAATCCTCTTTATTTTTGGCAGTATGCCAGTCATTGACAAAGTACACTCAGTGTAAAATAGACTGTACATCTAAAGCTACCCCATTTCTCTCTCAGGGAAGATGTTTGTTGAAAGGTAATTGGACAGTGCTCTGGGACACCTTTTAATTTCAAACAATGCCAGCACTGTCTCCATGGTGATGACGTACCCTTGCCCCCCTTTCAGGATGGTTAATGAGGCTGTGTGATTAATTAGTCTCCCATATTCCTCCACCATCTCTCCTGCTGAATGCTGAAGCCCCCTCTACCTCTCTTTCTCACTCTCTCCATTCGTGCACATTAGTGAACCTGATCTGTGCTCGGGCCAGATATAAATACCGAATGAGTGCACACATCTGCATTAACATAAGCCCTGGGAACCAGCAACATGTCATCGTATCATTACTGTCAGTTGCTGAGCTTTATAAAGAAATAGTGTTTAGACAGGAACTCTTAAAACTGTTTTATTTTAATCAATTTTTATAAATCAGTTTTCATTGCCTCCAAATCACTACTATCTTTTGTATTTATGAATATATTTTAGACAGTATAATAATTAAATGATTTATAAATATATAAATGGTACATGCATCAAACTAGTTATATATAGTTTGAAGTTTGGACTTGGAAGCTTTATTTTTTATTTTAATTACTTTTGACTTTAAATGTTCATGTTACTTTGATCATTTGCAGGCACAAGTTGCATGGTCATATGTCATCCTTACAAATAATTTATGTTGTCTTATGTACCAAAATGCTACAGAAAAACAGCACAGGCCTAAAATTAGTTACTCAATCCAGAGAAAAGCTTGACTTTTTACCCTTTTCTTGGTATCTGTCAGTGACTGCAAACACACACACACCTAAGCACATACACTACAAATCAAATGTCTGGACACACCTATGCATTATTAATTAATAATATTTTTAAATTGTAGAATAATAGTAAAGCCATCACAGCTATATTGTACCAAAATGACAAGATTGGGAATTACGTAGTAACCAGAATTGTAATCCAATCAATTTCAAGTATTTAACCATCATGAGAAACATCAATTCAGTGAAGTGTGTCCAGAGCTTTTGACTGGTACTGTATATATATGCAGACTTTGTTTGTACTTTCACATTTGATTTAGTCTCTGAACCAACAAAAAGGCCAATCATGCTTAAAACCACAAATCAATTTTTCAAATAAGCTTTCAACTTACACTTAATTAATCCACATCCCTAACTTTTTTTCGTAATAACACACACAAGCATTTAAGCATTTAGCCACGACCCTAAACTTTGAACTTTCACCTGCTGCCCACTGCTGCTGTTTATGTCTGATCTTCTCCCTCCTCCAGGTAGGACAGGTGTGCTGGATGACATCCTGCCTGAGTTTGATTTGGAGATTATGCCAGGTACGCCTGCCATACCTCTCTCTTCCCCTGTCCTTTTCAGTGGGTGCTCTCACACAGGTTCTTTTCAGTTCACTTGCTTCATCTTCTGCTGCAATCAGCAAACTCCAAAATGCTCCAATCTGATCTATTCCCTCTGAAAATTAAAAAATGATCATTTAAAATTACAGGACATATCAGTGATTAATATTGCATAACATTACTGTAGATTATACTGCATACTGCATTACTTTAAGTAACTAATCACATGATTGTTACTTTTTATAGTTACTTTTACATCTCACCCTCTTCCGAGGCTTTCTCTCTTCCAGAATGCTAGTAGTATTGCTTGCATTTTTTTATTTTAAGCCACTTGTGTTAAAGACAGCTTCAATGATTATAATGGGAGCGATAGTTTTGCTGCATCGCATCACACAGCTAGCTTGCAGTGCAGACACGCTGTCACACACGCATTCACTGCGTAGGTCTTTACACCACCAAATGATAAGGAAATAGAGGTTTTCAACTATATTGATGGCAAAAAAAATGAGGTAAATAAAAAAGAAACGCTTCTTACTTGTATTGTTTTACAAGTGAAAAGTGTATTATGTTAGGTTGGGTAAAAATACAGATTTTCTGATCTCAACGTCGCTTCTTCCAACCCTAGGATCGGCAATGTGCCAGTGTTTCCTGCACTACGCAGCAAAAGAATTAATATATCACCCGTGTTTGTAGTCCATATCAAATGTGATAAGAAGACAGTGTACCGCAAAATAATAGCAAAAAAAGCACATTTCCATTGAGTTGGCTTTGCAGGCTGCAAGCAATAACATGGAGTGTGACCAGTGTAGTCCGATTCACCAACAAATGACTCTAATGAAGTGGAACAGAATTCATGAACAAATGACATTCATGAGATGGTCTTTTTAAAATGAAAGTGTATATATTCAAATATAGAAGTATTAGGTTGTCCTAGTGACGTGTGTGAGTATAAATTAATTCCAAAGTTTAAGCTTTGTTGCAATTTAACATTTTGCAGATGTGCATATGTAAGCAATCTGAAATCAAATTGAGATTTTTTTTTTTTTATACCAAGTCCTGCTCTTGTGGTGTAAATTCAGAAACAAACATTTCAGCTTCCAAAAAGTAATTTGGTTATGTCCTGTTCATTACCCCAATCTGCCACAAGTGCTCAGAGGCATATAATTTTGAACATTCTTGAGTTGAATAAGAGGTCTGCAATGTATACTGTTGGAATTTTAACACCACACCCAAAGGAAATTCATCATTAGGCCCTTAGAGAGTACAGATAAGAGGTTGTGCATCATTCACGCTCTCCCTTGTGGTTGGTCATGATCAGAGACTTCATATCCCGTGGGCAAAAATGATTTCAGGAAAGCACTTCCTTCTGCTTTTGCCACGGAAACCAAGTTTCTTGATGAGTCTTTTTTTGTCTCCCCTTTAGAGTGGGTATTTGTGGGAGTTGTCGTCCTTGGTAGTGTGCTCTTCCTGTTGTTGGTTGGGATCTGCTGGTGCCAGTGTTGCCCTCACTCATGTTGTTGTTATGTACGCTGCTGCTGCTGTCCTGATACATGTTGCTGTCCAAAACACTGTGAGTACACAAACACACACATACATACTACACACATTGCCCGTATTCACAACCTAAAAAAAAAAAAAAACATTTCCATTTGTCTTCAAAGTATATGAAGCAGGGAAGATGGCAAAGAGTGGCCAACCTCCTCAGATTGCCATGTATCAACCTTACTACGTTCCTGGTGTTCCTGTGGTTCCTGTGGTCCCTCCAGCCGCACCATCCATCGTTGAACCCAAGCTGAGTGTAGTGCCTCATTCAGTAGAAACCAATATAGCTGGAGGTAAGTGACAATGCTAAATATTTTAATGTCTTTGCTTTTTCTTTGAATACATCTGTCCGACGTCTGTCTAGTGAATCTGCATTAGCATTGAACAACTGCATATGATTGAAGCAAGTCTGCATCATCTAACTCAAAACAAACTCAACTAACATCATCTCAGGCTGTCCAGAGTATTTAAAATGTTTAAAGGAATTGTGGTTAGATGAGACGAGTGTGCTTGCTGTATTGGAGTTTGTGAACATGAGCTAATAACAGGAGAAATTTTTGTAGGAAATAGAATGTCAGCTGAAGTTTTAAAGATAGTGACAGTGCAAAAAGCTTGCTGGCATTGTGAAGGTAGCAGTTGTGTTGTCTGTGAAGATGGTGAATGGTTTCACAATGTGTATATGTATCAACAAGTAAAAATGCCCTCAGCTGAGTGGCAAACACTAAAGGGGCAGTTCCACATGTGAATGGCATTTTTAAACTTGATTAACCATTTAATATTAATTAATTATTAATTTTTATATTAACCTATCATTTTAAACATATATTAAATTAACAGTAAATTAACAGTTTATTTATTTATTTATTTATTTTTTTTAAAAAACAGTGCAAATTAGCATGAGAGCACAATCCCATAAAAGCACCAATGGAAGTGGAAAGTTCTGCAAGTGATTTACTGACAAAATTAAAGTACACAGACACAGCCAGATCGTTTCCATAATGACCAACACAATCTACCAAGAACATCATCTTGTTTAAGACATGCTATTTTTGGGCCATTAAATAATGGCACAAATACCAGTAAATTGACTAGCGCAAACTTCTCATAAATTTTGTGTCTGAAAGGGAAACTCGTAAAAATGCATATGCAATAAGGTCAGCTGCAAAAATACACCTGCACCTTTTCAGTGCTAATTTTTCACTCTGTCTTTAGTAAATCCTGACAGTAGTTTTTTACAGCCAAAAGAGGGTTTGCGCTGGTGCAAGCTGTTAGTAAATCTGACCCTTAAATGTGTATTTATTTGTCAGTTTTTAAAGCAATTGATTGATTTATTATTTTTACATTTAACTCCATGAAATAGAAAACATTTTTAAATATAGCTGTTTATTGGCCAATTTATTCATATTTTTATTTTTAAATCAATATACTGTATTGATTCCTCCATTTTATTTTTAAGTGGCTCTCCTTATCCTCCATACTTATACTGGCTGAGTTGGATTGCAGGTGGTATGTGAATAAGACAGCGTTTAGTGCTTTGGCAGGCTAAATTTAGTGAATTTGCCCCAGAATGCAAAAATTGCCTAAATCCAGTACATGTGCATGCTTCTGTAAAGGCTTAACTAAGTACTGTGTGAGTGATATGTGTATGTGGCTTAACCTTAAATGATGCGCTATATGTGTGGTAAAATGGACATAGTAGAAACACACAGGTCATGTGTGTATGTCCACAGTGCGCAGTGGCTATCGACTCCAGGCCAGTCAGGGTCAGGACACTAAGAAGGTTGTGTACTACGTAGAGAGGGACCTGACACAGTTCCACCCTGCCAAGAGGGGCAGTCATCCATGTAAGCCTGTATGCAGTCAGCATGTTTCTGTACACTGAATTTGTCTGTATAAAAAAGAAAGGATGAATTTGAGATAAGTTAAGTTAGTGAAAAGATACCAATGGTCAGCTGACACCCCTGATGGCATGTCTAATTCATTTCATTGTCATCATCATCATTAGTGTCCTATTAAAGGTCAATGATTGTTTCTTATATAAATACTCCCCAAATGGACCTGCCTTTTACAATCATCTTAAAGGGATAGTTCATTCTCCAAAGATTAAAAATCTGCAATCATCTAGCTTAAAGTCATTCCAAACCTGTATTTTTTTTTTTATCTTCCTTGGAACAAAAGATGATACCTTGAAGAATTGTTTTTGTCCATACAATGAAAGTCACATTGATGACAGATTTTTCATTTTTAGATTAACTATCCCTTTAAAATACATCTGTGATTGTGCATGTCAGACAATTCATAATATTCTAACCAAATCAAAGATGCATGTGCTGCATATTACAGACAATGACAACAGATTTGTTATTGCAATAACAAAACTTCCAGAAAGTCCATGATGATGTCATTGTGTCAGCAGCTGGCAGCCTATCAGAACTGAGCTCTCTGCATGACGGTGACGTAGACTTCAGGCAGACCTATCGGCAGGTCCAGAGGAAGGCACTGCCACCCATCAGTGACCACATGGAAGAGCCGCGTATCCGAACAGCATCGATCGGCCACGGGCTTCGCCCCTTACATTATCAGAGCAATCACTCTTTGGATGAGCATGACAACAGGTATGATTTGAGTGTGTGTGTGTGTATGATCTAATTATTTAGATCAGGGGTGTTTAAACTGGAGACACGAGAGAAATGTTTCTTGAGCACCAAATCAGCATATTAGAATGATTTCTGAAGGATCATGTGACACTGAAGACTGGAGTAATGATGCTGAAAATGCAGCTTTGACATCACAGAAATAAATTATATTTTAAAATATATTAAACCAGAAAACAGTTATTTTAAATTGTATATATGTGTATAAAAGTATATACTACAGTCTAAAGTTTTTGAACAGTAAGATTTTTTATGTTTTTTTAAAGAAATCTCTTCTGCTCACCAAGCCTGCATTTATTTGATCCAAAGTACAGCAAAAACAGTACAATTTTTAAATATTTTTACTGTTTAAAATAACTGTTTTCTATTTGAATATATTTTAAAATTTATTTCTGTGATCAAAGCTACATTTTCAGCATCATTACTCCAGTCTTCAGTGTTACATGATCCTTCAGAAACCATTCTAATATGCTCATTTGCTGTTCAAGAAACATTTATTATTATTATTATTATTATTATCAGTATTTAAAACAGTTGCGTACTTTTTTTCAATATTCTTTGATGAATAGAAAGATACAAAGATCAGCATTTATCTGAAATAAAAAGCTTTTGTAATATTATACACTATACCATTCAAAAACTTGGAGTCAGAATAACTTTTTTTTTGGAAGAAATTATAGAAATTAATACTTCTATTTAGCAAGGATGTTTTAAATTGACCAAAAGTGATGATAAAGACATTTATAATGTTACAAAAGATTTCTATTTCAGATAAATGCTGTTCTTCTGAACCTTCTATTCATCAAAGAAACCTGAAAAAAATTCTACTCAGCTGTTTTCAACATAATAATAATAAAAAAATGTTTTTTGAGCAGCAAATCAGAATATTAGAATGATTTCTGAAGGATCATGTGACTGGAGTAACGATGCTAAAAATTGAATTGAAATCACAGGAATAAATTACATTTTAAAATATATTCAAATAGAGAACAGTTATTTTAAATAGTAAAAATATTTCAAAATTTTACTGTTTTTGCTGTATTTTGGAACAAATAAATGCAGGCTTGGTGAGCAGAAGAGATTTCTTTTAATAAAAAACATTTAAGGGCCAGTTTTACTAAACAGGGCAAATTAGTGCGAGAGCGCAATTCCAAAACAGCGCCGATGGGCGTGGAAATTTCTGCGGGTGATTTACTAACAATGCATAAATGAAAGAACACAGATACAACATCTCATTTACATATCGACCAACGCAATATACCAAGCGCAGCGCAAATTAGCGTAGTCGCAAATAAAGAATAAAGAAATAAAGAAGCCACAATACGTTGAAAAGAACCGGAGGCCAAAAAATGAAGGTAGAAGTTGCAAGAAGTTTGGTGTTGCATGACTCCTAGTTGAGGGTTCCAAGTCTCTTTTATTTCCTGAAGCAAACTAAAAATAACATGGCTTGGCAAACGATATTTTCGTGTTCTTCTTGCATTCCAAATAAATTAATACGTGTGGAAAAAAATCCTCTCCCTTCTACCACGTGCTCTCTTTTCTCTGCGGTGCTCTTTTAACTGCAGCCATTTCAAGTGCAAAATAGTTTAAGACATGCTTTTTTTGGGCGTTAAATAATGGCACAAATACCAGTAATTTGACGAGCGCAAATGTTAGTAAATCTCGTTGCGTGACTCATTTGAATACTCTCCTCCCATAAATTTTGCGTCTGAAAGGGAAACTCCTACAAATGCATATTCAATAAGGTCAGGCGCAAAAATAACTGTCCACGCCTTTTCGCGCTAATTTGTCACTGCGTATCTTTAGTAAAACCTGACAGTACTACTTTAATGCCAAAAGATGGTTTGCGCTGGTGCAAGCTGTTAGTAAACCTGGCCCTAAAAATCTTACTGTTCAAAAACTTTTGACTGGTAGTGTATATGTGTGCACTAATAATATAATGACACTTTGTGCAGATGGAACTGTTGTTCTGAACACCTGCCTCGCAAAGCCTTTGATGCTAGGGGGCGCACAGGGTCACTAGATGAGCTGGAAGAGTTTGCTATGTCATACGGCCCACACGGTCGTCGGAGAGGTGACTTTCGTGGACCTCAGCGAGACTTTGAAATGGGTCCAAGGTCGCGGGACCATCCCATGTCTTATCGAGACAGGCCACGGTACTCTCTTGGTGATGATGACGATGACGACTGGCGCCGTCGAGGCTCACCACCTTCCCGGCCAAAAAGACACAACACTGCCGACAGTGAGCATTACCTCGCTCGCCAGAGGTCTTATGACGATACCTATCTGAACTCTCTGCTGGAGCGGAAGGCTAGAGGTCATGGAGACCGAGGTGGGAGGGTTGATGATGACAGTGACACACCCTCAAAAGGCAGTTCTAAGAAGAGCAGTGACTGTTACAACAGCAGGTCACCGAGCCACCGCCCCGAGGAGGATGATCCTTTACCTCCGTACTCTGAGAGGGAGGCGGAGAGGTTTAGAACTGAAGAGCATATAGGGAGGGAACGGTACAGGACTGCTGATCCTGCCATGCGGCCTTTTTCATACACACGTCCGGCCCATGGACTGTCCCATACGTTACAGGAGCGCAGGGAGGACAGGGACAAATCCAGGAAACCGGTGAGTTACTTATAATCATCTGCCCTGGTTTCTGTACATTGAAGGGTGGACCAAACTTCCTTCAAGCCTAAAAAGAAGAGATGACTGAGATTCCATTAATATGAAGTATAAAGTCTCAAATGTTAAAGAGCACTATTAAAGTCTTCTATCCTTGAAAACAAGCTGTATCTTGTCAAAAAAAAAAAAACATCTCAGCTCACTAACTATGTATTATTCATTCATGTTTACATATTAATCGAGTAATTTCAGAAATAATGCTCTACTCAGACCTGTGGCCTTTTGGGTTATAAGGTCAAATCCAGCTTGCAACATCTCTCAATCCCAAATTATGTTTATTTTGAAGCTACCTGTTTTTATATGTTTTATATGTTAGATTGAATTTCCTTTTTCCTTCTCAGACTTACCGTTCAAAAGTTTGGGGTCAGTACAATTTTTTTTTTGATAAATGAATATATTTATTGAGCATGAATGCATTAAATTGATGTAAAGTGACAGTAAAGACATTTATAATGTTGCAAAAGATTTCTGTTTTAAATAAATGCAGTTCTTTTGAACCGTCTAATTAAAGAAATTCAAAGAAAAAAAAAATCCTGAAAATTTTTCATAAATGTTAAGCAGCACAACACTGGAGACTGGAGTAATGGCTCCTGAAAAGTCATCTTTGATATCACTGGAATAAAACAGATTTTAAAATATGTGACCTTGGACCACAAAACCAGTCATAAGGGTCAATTTTTTGAAATTGAGATTTATACATTATCTGAAATCTGAATAAATAAGCTTTCCATTGATGTATGGTTTGTTAGGATAGGACAATATTTGACCGAGAGAGACGACTATTTGAAAATCTGGAATCTGAGGGTGCAAAAAAATAAAAAAAACTGAGAAAATTGCCTTTAAAGTTGTCCAAATGAAGTTCTTAGCAATGCATATTACTAATCAAAAATGAAGTTTTGATATATTTACTGAAGTAAATTTACAAAATATCTTCATGGAACATGATCTTTACTTAATATCCTAATGATTTTTGGCATAAAAGAAAAATCAATAATTTTGACCCATACAATGTATTTTTGGCTACTGCTACAAATATACCTGTGCTACATAAGACTGGTTTTGTGGTCCAGGGTCACATATATTAAAATTTTGAAAACAATTATTTTACATTGTAATAGTATTTCACAATTATTACTATTTTTACAGTCTTTTTGATCAAATAAATGCAGCCTTGGTGAGCATTAGATCTTACTGACCACAAACTTTTGAATGGCAGTGTATATAATAATGAAATATAGAAATAAAACTCAAAAAGTTTTAAAAATTGTGACATTTTCTCACAGAATTATGTCTTTACATCTCACAGTGTCTGTTGTTCCTATTTTATCTCAAAATTACTTTTTAAAATATTTTTAACTCTGAGGATCTATTGTCAGCCTAGATTTTTTGTATGCTTATATGACATTTGTTTTCCAAAGAGGGAATAATTATGAATATGAAATTATTTTTGCTGTACAGTATGTTTTTGTATGCTGAAGTATAAATCGTATTCTTTACAAGAATGTATGTAAATGAAAGTCCGCTTTGAATGATCAAAACGGTTGATTACTCAGGCAGGTTTGATGTGTTTTTGTTCTGTTTGCCTGAATGTATCATAAAAGGCCTCACTAACTCTAATGGGCTCACAGTACAGCATTACACTGGCACACTAACAACGCATCTGCAAACGCATCATGCTAATGGGTGTCTAATGTGTGGCTCTTGGTGTTTTTTAACAGACCACTCATCTAAGCAGAGACTCTCTAATTGTGTGACGTCGTCAGACTGAGCTGACATCATACTAATAACATCACCATCCAGCTGAAGAGAAATGCCCCAGACACTAAGCATCAGTCTGTCAGAAAGACACATTTTATGCAGGATCACACAGACATGAAGAGCTTGGGAACTTTTGCTGGTCAAGGGCAAGAACGTAGTGTGTGTGTTTGTTTTTATTTTCTATATTGATAATTATGTCAAAAAAAACATTTCCTTAATTAGTCCTCAGACTACCGCTGCACTAAAAATATCATAGAAAGGACCTTAAATTGTTCAAATGATATTCAAGTGCTTTAAACATTCCTTGATATTTTGTATATCTTCAGTACTGTAATGGGACGCTGTCTCGGATATTTCAATATTGCCATTGCCTTTGTTTGCACTGTACTGTACATTTGTGTCAGTGTTAATCAGTTGGCTCTCGAGGGAAGCATGAATGATTGTGCTTTTGATAATGTGCCATTTATTTGTATTCCACGGTTTTAAAATAATGATTTTGATATGAACACTTGCTGTCTGGGTTTTTTTCCTGATAACCTTAGTGTATTCATGATAAAATATCCCTGTTATTTATCATCTATATCAGGGCAGGAACACTTGCTTCTTTGGTCTTGTTCCAACATCAGAAAACAAATACAGTAAGGCATTTTTTAGCAATACAGAAGCATGGCCATGCAGGAAACTGGACAGGACACAGAAAAGGAAAGGATGAATTCGTTCCAGGATGAGATTACAATCCTAGGAAACAATCTGATACATGCTCTCACAGGTGTTTAGTGGTCAAACTTTATATTTAGATAAACTTTCTTTCAAATTGTGCTATAGTTGATAGTTAATAGTTACATTTATTATTAACGATTAATAAAACATTCTTTCCCACCAATAGGATATTTAGACTCTTTATAGTAAACAAAAACATAGCAACTGGCCATATCAATATTAAATGTGTGATAGCAGTTTACAATAATTTAAATGAACTCAGCTCATTCAGAACTGGAATTAATTAATTTTTTTTTTTTTTTTTTTTTTACTTGCCATTTTTGGGAAAACAGCATGGTGATAATGTTACATCATCAGACATAGTTCCATTCTGAGAACAGTTGCCAAAAAGACACAACTGACACAGTCAACAAATTTTCCTTTCCCTTTAACCAGTCTAAGCTTGTTTGCTGGTCTCCACATCTAGTCAGGCTTGTTTGTTACTCGGTTTTACATGGGTTTTAGTATTTTTCAGCTGGTGAGGCAGTCGTTCATTACTGCTAAAATAAAACGTTGAGAAGACTTTATGCCCATTTAGCCGGCAAGTGACGCCCCCTGGTGGTTAAATGTTAAAAATGGTACAAGTATATTTTTCATTCTATCCGAATAAAGTAAACAGCGCAATATTCCTTTCAATTTGAGCGATTATACATATTTACAATAATAACAATGTGAAAAAATGTAAACAATAATCAATTAATTACATTAAATAAAGTAACATGACCCAGTTCGGGTGTTGTGCACCTGTTGGTGGGTGGAGTCTGTGGCGTCATCGTGGAATGGGGGCGGGGAATCAGACTTCCAAAGAGCAAAGGTGTGTTTACACTGACTCGAGAGAATATAGGTAAACAAGAAAATATCTGGATATATTTGCGTCGCATGTTTTACGATGACATGATGGCCAACATACATCGTCTGTGTTTGTTTGAGTCGCAAATATAGGATTTTTCTGTTTTGGAAAAATACAGTAAAGTAAAACAAAAAACTTCCGTGTAACCGAGAAACATGAAAGAAACACTGAAGCTCAAGGTGCTTGCGCTCGTGCTCTGCGTGTTTCCAACAGGTAAGTCAGCATTCAAAATAACTGTCAGGGGTTAAACTGGAATATTAGCGGTGTTTCGTTTAAAATATTTCTGGTAATTCTATATAGTTCAGTGGCGAGGTTAATCATCAGCAGGTGCAAACATGATAGGCAGATAGTCACGATCACGTGATTTACAAGCATAATGCCAGCCAAAATGTTAATATTATATTTTAGTGAAACTTGATTCTGTTTGAATGCGCAAGGATTTGTAAAATAGAGATTGAATATTCATAGAAATGAATACAGTCTTTAAAATTTATATAGTAAATATCATTGTTGTTATGCTCAGCTCTAAATATGTAATTGGCTGAAAATTATTCTTTGTCAGTAAATTTCTTATGAAATTACGAAAAAAACAAACAAACAAAAAACAAATTAACGACTGGAAAAGTAATGAAAGCTGGTTGGACAGAAGGTGTGGAACCATGATGCAGGCAGTATGTTAACTGATCCCTCTCCCTCTATTCTCAAGAGCTGTTGTCTATCCAGGTTACAGTTCCTCAAACAGAGAGACACACAATGCTGTTTGCTTCTGTCACTCTGCGATGTGACTATTCCACTAATGCATTCGCACAAAATGTCCTGGTCACATGGCGATACAAGTCCTTCTGTTTGGATCCAGTGCTGGACTATTACTCAGCTGGTGAGTGGTGCAGGTGAACTGAATATAGAAGGCTTGAGTGCTGCAAGGCATTTTTTTTGTTTGTTTTTTGTCTAAATAGAGACATGTGGTGATTGCTGTGACCATGTACGTTTCTGTCTTTCTTCAGCATATCAGGCAGCTCTGGGTCTGAAGCAAGACCCAGCCAATGACTGTCCAGACAGTCAGCGAACTGTCCGAATAGTGATTCAGAAAAGAGGCCTCAATGAAGCTACTCTGGGGACAGAATATCGAGATCGCAAGATATATGTACAAAACAGTGAGTCTCGACACGCAGGAGCAATGACATAAATCAGTGACATTTTTATAATAGTATAGCAGAATACTTGCATAAAATGGTTATTATAATGCTTATTTGTCACTCACTCTATATCTCCCAATAATGGCTTAGTAAGATGATATTTAAATGTTTAGTTTTATGATCAAAGCTTTGTAGTTTGTTGTGTCATATTGGATACTTACATTTTATTATGATTTTTCTTTAAAAAAAAATTAAGTAAACTAACATTAAGACATTTTTCTAATTATCCTAAGAGGCTTCCTAAAACTTACTATTAAAAAGTATTAACTATCAATCAGAACAGGTTTTTCAGTTTTTATCACTTTGATAATTTAGAGCCATTAGAAATTCATTTATCAAATATGATACAGTAGGCTTTAAAGGATTAAATTAATTACAGTGTAGGCAACTGTTATGTGACAACCGCAGCTGTAGGCATTTATAGATTCACAGTCATCGGAAACAATTTATTACATGCTCAAAAGCTGATATTAGAAATCTCATTAATCAGGATCTCATCTCACATCACATAGTTTTTTATATATATATATATATATATTTTTTCGCCGATTGCTTACAATGTACAACTTATGTTTGTGTTTGATCAAGGTTTCAAAAACAAGGGACAGTTTATTACAAATGTGTTTTATAATTAAATTTTTTGTATGTGTTTCACAGATGCTGACCTGGTTATCAATGAGGTCATGTGGTGGGACAACGGCATGTATTTCTGCTCCATCGATGCCGCTGGTGATGTCGCGGGAGACTCAGACAAAGAAATCAGACTCATTGTGTATCGTAAGTATACAATTAACGTAAGTAAGTAATTAACGCACTGAAGACTTGTGTTCAACCACAAAAACATTTATAGATGCTGATGCTGGTCATACCCCCTTTTCCTCTCAGACTGGCTGACTGTGCTGCTCATCGTCCTCGGTGGACTGCTTCTCATCATACTGATTTGTATCTGCTGCTGCCAGTGCTGTCCTCAAAACTGCTGCTGCTATGTCCGTTGTCCCTGCTGTCCTCGCACTTGCTGCTGCCCAGAAGAAGGTATCCATGTGCACTGACTTTATCCCTTTAGTATCTTTGTCTGTGCATCTGTCACACCAGACAATATGTTACAATAATTTTCTTTACAATATTCACAGTGTTCTACTTCTGCTGGATATCAGTTCCTTAAAATAAACTGATGACAAAATCACACTCCACATAACAACTGATTAGATTGTCAATAATAATAATAATAATAATAATATATTAAATGTTGTATTTTTTTTGCTAAATAATTAGTATTCTTTAAAATATTAATACAAATAATAACAATAATAATATTCATAATTTATTATTAATTATAATTATGTGGAACCTTGTCCTTTTTTAGCATTTTAACAATGAAAACTAATCTGTGGACTACAACAATACAACATAATGTGCTTTATAAATATTTTATTATTATTATTATTATTATTTCAAATAATATTTATAATAATTTGTTGTCTTCTAATACCAGGTGACTTTTTTCACAGTTCATCCTATAAAATGTAATTGTATTGAATAATAAAACCTAGTGAAATATTTTTTTATGTTCATTTGTCTATTTAGCAGTGATGCGCCACAAGATAATGCGTGAAGCTCAAAAAGCAATGGTACCGTGGCTCCATGGCCAGCCCATCTATGCCCCCATTGCCTCAAATGCATCTTCTCAAGCAAACCCTTTACTATATTCAGGTCAGTATAACTTCCTCTAGTAATCTGCTAATGCATGTAGTGCTGCTTCTGATCCGTAATGACTTGACAATCATAATTTGTCCTCTACAGGGTCTTTTTCTGAACCTTCATCCAAACACAACCTTCCCATGGCCCCGATGGTCATTCCTCCTCCTCAGCCTGTCCCGCCATTCGTACCTCCCCACGGATACCATGCCAATGGCAGCATAAATGGAAGTGTACGTGGTAATAACCAGGTGTTAGATTTTCTGGAGAACCAAGTAAGAGGGGTAGATATGGCTGCCCCGATGCTTCAACATCACTACACAGCAGTCCCTTTCCAAAGCCTTCCTCATCAATATGCGGCCCCACAACCTCAATATGTAACTCCACCACCTCAATCCATACCCCAAGCTGTGCCTATATCAGCCAGGCCGCCCAGCATGCTCTCAGCCCTGGACGAGATGGGTGTCCAAGGTGTAGAGCGCAGGGTCATCCAGCTGCCTCCCATCGTGGGCCGAGCGAAACAGAGCTCTCGGCGGACCAATGTTGGTGGAAGACACCGGCAGTCGAATAATTCCAGCAGTAGCTCTAACCGCGATGGTCATCATCGTGATGATTCCTGGAGGGAGCCGTCATCTTCACGGAGAGGGATGCAGCTACAGTGCAGCTACAGTGATGAGTCGGACTGGGACGACAGGCGTGGAGGCCGAGGTTCATCAGGACGCAGGGGAGTTTCAGGTTCAGAGAAGTCTCGTCCACGTGTTCGCAGTAAAGGGGAGCTTCTGGAGGAGTTGGAGCGTGCGACGAACCGAAGAGACAGGTATTCGCCCTCTCCACGTAGAGGCTCCTGGAGTTCAGACGAGGAGGACAGTTATAGAAAGGGAAAGCGATCTCAAGGGAGATTGTCTGAGAAACCACCAGCTTATTCTTCCACTGATATTTTGCCTGGGCACAGCAGGAGGAGTGACCACTTCTCGGTAAGAATGTAGATTTATGATTTGTTCATCACTAAGAAGCTGTGATTATTTTACACACCCTCATGTTGTTCCAAACCTGTATGACCTTCTTTATTCTGCTAACACAAAAGAAGGTATTTTGAAAAATGTCTCAGCTTGTTTGACTTTTATTGTATGAACAAAAACATATTCTTCAAAATATCATCTTTTGTGTTCCATAGAAGAAAGTCATACAGGTTTGGAATGAAATGAGGGTGAATAAATGACAGAATTTTATTTATGCATTTAAAACTATCCTTTGGGTTTGCTGAAATGGAGAGAAGGCATGTGATTTGAAGAAATAAAACAGCATTTTTAGTATTTTTAAGTCATTTTTGATAAACGTGTCTTCTAAATAAATAAAAGTAAATGTAAATAATTATGGTTTGTCTCATCATAAATAATCTCTTTTTTTTTTTTTCAGGATAAGAGCTCTCGCAGTGGCACGAGCGTTGTGATCTGAGTCCCTGCCTTGTGCTTTATTTCTAACCTGATCTTTCATTACTCACCACCTACAAGTGAATGTCTACTGGATTACTGTCATTGGGACTAATTGTGTACTTCACCACAATAGTTAAGCAGTGACCACAGATGGCCTGCAATAGACCCATCGAAAACAGTAAATGCACTGTACATCTTTTTTTTACACTTTATATGTTTTGATTTTAGATGTTATTTTATCACTTGAAAACATTTCTTTGTTTTATACTGCCAGTCTAACTTTTCACTGTACATTGTTTAATTATTAACCACAGTAGGGTTTTTGGTATTTGATCAGTACAATTTATAGATGATGCTAACATTGATGACATTTCAGCTGAAGGTTGTGCATAAAAGAGCCTCTTTGTTTCATCTAGGTTCTCTGTTTACTTTTAGTTAGTCTTTATCTGGAGTAGTTTTAATGTTTATTTAGTTGCTTTTTTTTTGTCTTGTCACAGTGTTGTAATCCAAATGCAATCCTTGGGATGATTATATTTGAGTATGTATGAGTACATATTGTTATTAGTTGCACTGCAAAAGAGCAGTACCATTCTTTAACTCATAGTCAAAAGCTACACGAACAGTACCATCAGTTTCCAAAACAAACAAACAAAAAAAAAAAGATCTTTGTATTTCTCATGTGCTGAGAATTTATGTAAACACTGGCTGCAATAAAGTAACTTTTTACAGTCTTTTAAACTAGAGATCTTACATTTTCCAGCATGTTTCACGATTTAATGCAGAAACGTGTACTTTTTTCAGTTCTCTTAATTATTATTATTATATAATTTCTTGTGTTTGTACAAGATTGATCAAACTGACTTTATAAAACATATTTGAGCGTAGTGATTTCGTTCGACGTACATGATTAAGTATCTGTTTTCATTATTCATATTTTAAATGCAAACGCTTCAACAAACAAAAAGACTGGAAAGCGTCCAAAGGCCTACAAATCTTCCATTTGTATCAACGCCGTCCGTCATTCGCCTCGCCTCATTCTATTGGCCACTTCTGCCCAAAAGGGGCGGGACCAAGGCGGGAAGCGACAGTGTCAATGTTATACAAACCTAGATCGTTTCTATCAGTCGATTACAACATCATCTACAGATACCGCGAGTCAGTGGAGACAGACAGCAGCAGGTCAGCGCTTGGATTAAACCCAGTGAAGCAGAAGCTGCCGGTGGACTGGCTGTTCTCAGGTAATTACGCGGCTTTGCTTGTAAACAAATATATCTCTCATTATAGAACAATAACAATGCTGAACCTCTCCGTTATGAGCAATTGGGCTGAAACACGCATACTGTTGTTAAAATAAAGATACGCAGCGAATACAGCTCATAATACAATACATAAGGCATTTGCTTTGCTTTTTGTGTTCTGTCTAAAGGCCTTGTTTACAATTGGAGAGGACGAACTTGCTTAACTTGCAAAAGCTGTATTAGTCATATTTTCTTTGTTTCATCATGACAGCTCTTTACAATAAAACAATTATCATTATTACCACAGTTTGTGTGTCAGCTTTATTGCAGCGACTGTTATTACTGTAAAATCATCTTGTTAGAAAGCCCTGCTTAAGTTGGTACAGCAGCTGGTCATTAGCTGGACATGTTCAATAAACCAGCTTGACCATCTGGTTTGTTGGTGGTCTACCAACTAGAAACCATTCTCCAAACCAGCATAAACTGGTATTGGCAAAACAATGGTTACCAATATAGTGAAGTTTCAAAAAGAAGCTTCTCTGAACCTGAATTTTCTCATTTTGCAGGAATCATGAACTCTCTCTCTGGTAAGAGTGTGCTGGCGCTGTGCAGGGTTTTCTCCAGCCCCCTGTCGCTCCCTCCTGCTATCGTAGGGGCAGTGAGGGTCTGTCACTCAGGTGTGAACTCCAAGGGCACGATGTTCACCAAAAAACGAGGCTATGATATCACCAGGAACCCCCACTTGAACAAAGTAAGCATCTTTAGGGTTCGAACTCAGTGCACTTGTGATCTACGTGACTAAGCAACTATTAGATTGTCAGCAGCCGGTGCTTTGATGTGGTTTTATAACATTTAGTAATGCCAAAGTCCCCGCAGATAAGAAAGTATGAAAGTGGCATTGTGAGATCTTGAATCTAAAAGCAAAGACTTTGGCCTTTACCAAGCATTAAGAGGAGATGTGCTGAATATGCTTAGGCTTCTTTTAAAATCAATGCAGAGTTGCAGGATATGACTCAGGAGTTTTGCTAAACACTTTTTGCTGGATCATGAAAATGTGTCCATTTTAATGTTACTTCACAATCTGTATCCTGTTTGCCAAGATGAGGAATGAGCATGATGAGAAGTGTAGAACTTTAAAGCCATGAGGGATGGAAACTGTTAGACGTAAACAGTGAGCGGAGAATCCAACAGGGGAGGGTGTCCATGCTTACTTCCCATTGGTCAGAAATAAATAGATCCAACATGTGATGCATCTACCCTAAGCTGGAATGTTGCCCGGTGCAGACCCAGTTGCAGGGTGGTAATTTGTATTTAAACCAGACTGTAGGAGCAGTGCACATTTTTCTTTTTCATTCGCAGCTGTCACGTGTTGTTAATGAAGTTATGGTGCTGTGTTAACAGGGCATGGCGTTCACCCTGGAGGAGAGGTTACAGCTGGGTATCCATGGTCTGCTGCCTCCCTGTTTCCTCTCTCAGGATGTCCAAGTGCTTCGAGTCATGAAGAGCTACGAGACACGCAGTAATCCACTCGACAAGTAACCAAACTTCAATTGAAACATACTCTGCATGATCCAAGCCAATGAAAAGCACAGTGAGAATACTTTTCTTGGTCTATTTCCCATTTATACTAAAAAAAAAAACAAAAAAAACATTCTGACTCTGCAGATACATATTGCTGATGACCCTGCAGGACAGAAATGAGAAGCTTTTTTATCGTGTGTTAACCTCTGACATTGAAGAATTCATGCCTATCGTCTACACTCCTACTGTGGGCCTGGCCTGCCAACAGTATGGCCTTGCTTTCAGAAGACCAAGGTGAGGTATATACATACTCTGGACCTGGAACGACTTGTTTAGCCAAACCTATTCTGAATCAAATGCTTTATAAACACTCAGACTAGTCCAACCAGTTTTTCTCAGCTGCATGGCGAACATACTGTATAAGATCCATATGATTTATTTAATTTTTTTTTTTTTTTTTTGGTCTTGTCCTATAGAGGGCTGTTTATCACTATCCATGACAAGGGGCATATTGCCACCATGCTGAACTCATGGCCGGAGGAGAACATTAAGGTTTGTTTAGAGTGATAAAGTGTCATTTGGTGCCAGTAGATGGTTGTTTCATTGTATGTGCATTAATAGGCCATAGTGGTGACGGATGGAGAACGAATCCTGGGATTAGGAGACCTGGGCGGCTATGGAATGGGGATCCCAGTGGGCAAACTAGCTCTGTATACAGCATGTGGAGGAGTGCAACCTCAGCAGTGCCTGCCTGTGCTGCTGGATGTGGGCACTGATAATCAGGTAAAACGAGAATAGCATAGTTACACCATGTTTTGAGTATGTGATTAAAAATAATATGCAATTTTTAAAAAAATAAAAAGTTTTTGAAGAAGCCTCTTATGCTCTCCAAGGCTGCATTTATTTGAAAATACAGTAAAACAGTAATTTTGTGAAATATTATTACACTTTAAAATAACTATTTTCTATTTTAATATTCCTGTTTTTCAAAATCCTTTGATGAATAGTAAGTTCAAAAGAACAGCTTTTCCTTTTCTTTACTGTCACTTTTGATCAATTTAATGCATCTGTGCTAAATAAAAGTTTTAAGTACTGACCCCAAACTTTTGAAGAATAATGTATATACTGTACAACTGTACTCTGTTGTTCATAGGTTTCATTGGGTTTACAAACACGGTTGTCCTTGTTTGTAACCCTGTTCTCTTTTAACCTATTTTTATCTGTTTTTTAGACCCTCTTAGATGACCCCTTGTACATCGGCTTAAAGCACAAAAGAGTGAGGGGCAAAGAATACGATGACCTCATTGATGAGTTCATGCAAGCTGTCACCGACAAGTATGTTTGAAACTAAAATTTTGAAATGACAGATGAATTACTTATCCTTATGATTTAGTTATGATTTACTTAACCTTATGATTTATTTACAACTTCTGTTGTTCAAGTCCTACTTTTAAGCCAGATCTTTTAGTGAATCAGTTGATCCTGTTTATAAATCTGTTCTGAATGATCTGGTTCAGTCACCAGTTCAACAGACCTAATGGTTCAGTTCAGTGGTTCTCAAGTTAACAGTTAACTAGAGGGGAAGATTATGTGTGTACAAACATGTCGTCATTTTTTTAATCTTTTGTTTCAGGTATGGGATGAATTGTCTAATTCAGTTTGAGGATTTTGCCAACAGCAATGCCTTTCGTATTCTCAATAAATACCGCAATCGTTATTGCACCTTCAATGATGATATCCAGGGTAAGTATTATCAAACTATAAAGATTTTTGTTCTTTATAATGGAAAAATTATAGTTTTAGAGCCATAAAATTATTTGCTCATCTCTTTCCCCACCTTTTCAGGCACAGCTTCTGTTGCTGTTGCTGGGGTCCTTGCTGCTCTTAACATTACAAAGAATAAACTCTCTGACCACAAGTTTGTATTTCAGGGAGCAGGAGAGGTAATGTGAATTTAATTGAAAGATGCTACAAACTTCTATTGAGAAATAGCAAATAACTGATCCATTACAAAACGCTTTTAAGCTTACACCAGTTATTCCAGGATTATCAGATGTGTTCGGTTTTTGTCACATGACCAGGCCGCCTTGGGCATTGCTCACTTACTGATAATGGCCATGGCCAAGGAAGGTGCATCTCATGCTGAGGCTGTCAAGAGGATTTGGATGGTGGATTCTAAAGGCCTAATTGTCAAGGTAACAATCAAACCCACATTAGTTTGTCTTTTTTGGCATTTCTTTCCTTCCGGCTATATTTGTCCTCCTCCTCAACACCTGAATATAAAAATGTATGTAGGCTTAATTCAAAATGTCAAAACATAAATTAAAGCAATATACTGCATTTGAACACCTCCAAAATTGAATGTTATACCAAAACTGTTATTTTGTGTCATTTGGCCCATTAGGGCAGAAGTCATTTGAACCATGAGAAGGAAGAATTTGCCCACGAGCATCCGCACATAAAGACACTAGAGGAAGTGGTGGAAACCATCAAGCCCACAGCTATCATTGGTAAGGAGTGATTGGTCCCATTCTATATATATATATATATATATATATATATATATATATATATATGGGGGTGTGTGTTATTTTGTACAATGTTATTTTGGACTATTATAGTACTTATTAATAGTTTGAGTTAGCTTTTATTTTCCAGTTTTAATTTTAATTTTAGTAGTTCTGTCGATTAATCGCAGTTAATCACATCCAAAATATAACGGTGTTTACATAATATTTGTGTGTGCACTATGTTTATTTATATGTATATATACACACAAATATACACACATACATGTATATATTTAAGAAATATATGTAATATAAATCATATCTGAATATGAATAAAGATATATATATATATATATATATATATATATATATATATACACATACATACACATACATACAGCACACACACACATATTTTGTAAACAAACTTTTATTTTGGATGCAATTAATCGATTTGACAGCACTAAATTTTAGTAATTTCATTATGTGCCTTTGTCATTTATATTAGTGTTTTTTAGTAGTGACAAAATCACAAGATTGCTAAAACCTAAACTTAAAATAAAAACTGAATAAAAATAAAAGCTAATAGTCTTAAGTCTTAAGAAGTACTATAATAGTAACTATATAAATATACTAAAATAACAATTTTTGCGTTTAAAAAAATTCTATTCAGCTTTTATTTTAGTTTTAGAAATTTTAGTACTTCAGCATTGACATATTCCAGTTAATTACCAAGATTATTTTTAACCTTGTTTTTCCATATAATATTTAGTTTTTATGTTATTTCAGCTATATTTCAATTACTGAAAATAACTAGTTTAGGTAACAATAACAGCACTGTTCTTATATACTCACACTCTCACACACACACACACACACACACACACACACACACACACATTTTATTTACAAGGTTTTACATTGACAATGAGAACTGATTGCAGATATGCCACCCCAGTCTCAATTGTTTTTATAGCTGGAATGAAGCTTTGTGTATCTTACTAGCTTTTATTCATCCTGTATGAATTGCAATGGCATATTGAAACCACTAGTGGGCATAATTCCAGAAAACATTTAGATTTCAACAAAAGTCAGTATATTTCTGTTTATGCAAAATGCAGCAAAATTTTACAATTTGAAAATTATTTGAGATTATAAACACCAAACTTCAAACCATCTACAGGTGTGGCTGCCATAGGTGGTGCTTTCACTGAGAAGATCATCAAGAACATGGCTACTTACAATGAACGTCCAATTATTTTTGCCCTCAGCAATCCCACAAGCAAAGCTGAGTGCACAGCAGAGCAGTGTTACACGCTTACTGAGGTAATACTCACTGAAATGTAATAGATAAAACTGGTGAAAGTAGTGTTTACTAAAGTCAATATATAAAGCATCCCATAGAGAAGATATTTCACATCAGTTTAAAGAGCATGTGTGTGTATCACAGGGAAGGGGCATATTTGCCAGCGGAAGTCCCTTTAAAAAGGTCACTTTGCCAGATGGGCGCAGCTTCTACCCTGGCCAAGGAAACAACGCTTATGTGTTCCCTGGAGTAGCATTGGGAGTCATTGCCTGTGGTGTTCGCCACATCTCAGATGACATTTTCCTTACTACAGCAGAGGTAAATGAACATAAAGAGTCAAGAGCCAACAATAATAAAAGAGTTCTGTGCAAAACTCCTTGATTGCAAATTTATTTACAGTGCGAAAGCTAAAATTAAGGCTTTGATTTCACTCCAGGCGATTTCTAACATGGTTACTGAGGAGCATCTGGCTGAGGGCAGACTGTACCCACCTCTGAAGACCATCAGAGAAGTATCCTTCAAAATTGCTGTTAAGGTCAGTAACCATTTTCATATGTAGAGGATGATTACTACAAGAACAGGTCTTCTTAGCCAACTCTACATTTTGGCACCCATAAGAAATATGGAATGAGATCATGCTAAATTAAGTGATTTATTAATACAGCAAAGTAGGTTGTAAGAGCTGTCAGGTCAGTTTTGACAGGGCTGTACAGTTATTTTTTCATGTTTGCACTAGTGCTAGTGTACTAGAAATCATTAGTACAAAATCAATTTGTTAGCTCACAGAACATGGTTGAAATTGTTTTATTAAATTCAAATATTAATCCTTAGCCAACTCTACATTTCAGCACCCATAAAATGAGGAAAGAGATCATGCTAAATTTAGAGCTTTATTAATTTAGCAAACTACTGTTCAAAATTTTGGGGTCAGTAAGATTTCTTTTTTTTTAATTAGTACTTTTATTCAGCAAGGATGCATTAAATTGATCAAAGTTACACTAAAGACATTTATAATGCAACAAAATATTTACATTTCAAAAATATCCTATTCTTTTTAACTTTTTATTCATCAAACAATCCTGAAAAAAATGTATCATGGTTTCCACAAAATATTAAGTATAACTGCTTTCAACATTGATAATAATATGAAATGTTTCTTGAGCAACAAATCAGCATATGAGAATGATTTCTAAAGGATCATATGATGATGAAAACTAGAGTAAAATTCAGCATTGAGATCACAGAAAGAAATGAATTTAATATTAAAATAGAAAACAGTTATTTTAAGATGTAATAATATTTCACAGTATTACCGAATTTACTACATTTTTAATGAAATAAACACAGCCTTGCTGAATTTTTTCAGATGTTAGCACTAATACTAGTGAGCTAAAATCATCACAAAATCAAATATTGTGTATATAAAAAAAATACAATAATAAACCAGCATGCAACAAAGTATCTCATTTGAACTTCCTCTCAACAATAATCAGCTTCAAGAAAAACTACTGAGTGTCTACCAAAGATTTGATGCCATTAAGTTGGTAAACTTCATGCCATACTGTAAATTGTATTCCCTATAATACCAATAAAAGTTATCACAAATTAATGAATTTTGACTTTGCATAAGTTTTTAATAGCAAACAAGAGCAAATCTGTCACACTGTACTCTGTTCACTCACTGTGTTTCATTCTTTCTTCCTGAACCCCTCTTTTTCTTCAGATTGTGGACCATGCCTACAAACATGGCATTGCCTCCTGGTACCCTGAACCCAAAGATAAAGAGGCCTTTGTTTTATCCCAAGTCTATAACTCTGACTACGACTCCTTCACTCTGGATTCATACAGCTGGCCCAAGGATGCCATGAAACTTCAGAACGTGTAGATTATTCATCCACAGCACACTAAAAAGGAGATACTCATATCAGTCACATGCCTTATTTCTCAGTTCATAATCATCTGACGATATACACTCCACCTCCAGGCCACCCAATCCTAAAACAGTAGCTGATTTGACACAAGATGAGCTGTATCTGCTGAGGGCTGACAGCGATAAAAGAATGCAGTGTCATTCAAGCTGAAATTGTCTTCAGAACAGTGGCTGAGTTCAAAAGGAAAAATGCAGCTATGTTTAAAGCAGTAACAAGCACTTTCCCAATTAACCAGGCTACTGAATTAGTGATTTTCTCCAGTTTATTAGTTCAACGTTAGCATTCTGTCAGTAATTTTGTTTATTTCTAACCAGTTATCCACTCCAAATATTTAGCGCTCCTGCAAATGCAAATATCAATGTAGGGAGAAACAGTTTTTGTACAGCGACTCCCACTTGGAAATGACAGACTGCCTGGGTTGAATGTTTGTATGAAAAGGGATTTTCATTAGTTAGGTAGGTCAAGTAGTTATACAATTGACTGCTGTGTGACTCCTTTTGCAATTAATTTTTTTTTACAAGTTGTCTATGCCAAAGTTTGTCTAATTTTAAATGTATTATTTTCATGTAGCATTGAATACTGGAAATTGTCAGCTTGAGTACATCAGTTTATTTAAGTGTCCACCTGAAAAGCAAACTATATATGTGTTTACTGCAGCGTGTGGAATTGTTTTTAACGTTTCTCCTCTTTTAGAATATATTTTGCTTATTAGTAACGCACAACTATGGAATTATATTTTTAGATATTCAAGGAGATTTTGAAGGGACAGTGACTTTTAAATAAACACATTAAAAAATAAATGGGTTTTATGTTCATTTAATGAAAGTGAGCTGGAATCTTGGCTCTAGTTTTTTGACATAGAGCTTCTACCCAGTGGTTTTCACTTCAACATTTTGTTTTTGTTTACTATTCAAAAAGTGTTTTATGTGAAAACAGATTTAGAATAAACTAAATCTAGTATTCTAAAAAATAAATCAAGTAATCACACAGAAAGTTTTTTTGCAGGGTGAATATGTAACAAAAAGCTCTTAATCTTTAATACCTACTGTATATTAGAAGCTCTAGATTCATTTACACTAGTAGTTCATTAATTATGTGGCTATATCAAAATGAGCTGAAAGTGTAGGGTATAATGTTAAAGCTGCAGTCCCTAACTTTTTTTGGTTAAAAAAATATCCAAAATCAATATTTGAGCAAGTACATAACCAGCCAGTGTTCAAAACTATCTCCTTACTTTAGCCCGATTCACAACGGTTAGCTTATAATAATGTTTTCTAATTTGAGTGGTACGGGTAGGTTTTCGCGGGTAATTCGAGCATGGCACTGTGTCATTACGTCACGTCTGTAAACACAAAGAAGTTGTCCCGGCTAGTAGGCTATCGCACGTGAGGATCCTGCAGGTGGCGCATCGTTTATAGCCTTTTCTCACAGCAGCTAGAATAATTAAATGTCAAAAAATCATTTTGATGGCGGATTGTAAACCAGAAAGGATTATATGAAACACATGTGAATGACATTAAATTATATTCCAGTTTTAAATGTGCTTCTGATTACAGATAACCTGGGATTACACAAGATTTGTATTTTAAAGACAACCAGTTCAAAGGGAGCATTGTTTGCTTTTTGGGTTAAAAGAATTTCTTAATATGAAATTCGAATGGTATGACAATTAGAGATTAGACTGTACAGAAATTGAAATCTACAGGGTAATACACACTATACTCATAGTCACGCAATGCTGATGTTGTTAACATTAATAATTTGAGAATAAAGCATAACAATAATAATTTGCACAGTTTGATGTGATATGAGCTAATCAATCGTTAGATTAAATCCCCATTGGTAGCGCGATTTATTGTAATGCTTTTTTCCTCAGTTGGTCAGAACAAGCGTGGCAGACTTGTTACTTACTTGTTCAGATGGCAATATACGATGAAAATTCTTATTTGGGTCATATATTCCAAGACATAGGCTAGAATCTGTGATTACTAAATACAGGATTCACACCGGTGTGGTGACTGACAGACTGCCACACATTCACCTCAAAACATTAGATTCATCCGCACTGGAGCCGTGCCAGAGTACAACCCACGCAATAAAAATAATCCCTGCAAGTAACTGCAATTCCAGGTTTTCAAACAGAGATGGCGACAAAGAGGCAAAACTTGCAGAGTGTTCTCGCTGCAGACTGTTGCACGGTGACGTCAGATATATTGACGTCACGTATGTCTTAGTTCACAAAGTGATGTAACGTATGTCTCAAGACGCATGCGCCGTAACTGCGCATGCGCGTCTTGCTCGTGTTATTACTAGCGTTTTATTACTTTTTTAATAAAATATATTTAAAATATATCATGCTCTCTGCCAGATGTTTCTGTGAGTTTGCCTCTATGCAATCCCTCCTCCCTTCTTTCTCCTTTTCTTCTGATCGCTCCCTCCTCCCATACGTGTTTTTCCCCATTTTCTCTGTCTCACTCCCTCCTCTCGCTCTCTCTCTCTCTCTCTTATGTTAGAGATATCTCTCTTATCCACACATACATCCAGGTTCAAATGTTCAACTGAGGAAGAGGGCCTCCTAGCTCGGAGGTGACTGAGTTTAGGCTGTACTATTGACATTTGGCATCAAGATGTGGTTCTCTCTGTCCAAGATTATTCCTTATATGTTCATACCTTCTTTATGATATCTCCATTTTATATGACGTATTTCTTGGCCCGAGTACCACACAGATGTGGTGTATAATTCTCATTGGATGTACCACTGCACCACCCCTAGCAATGAGACTATATAATGTATGGATGTAACAATAAACTTGGAAGAAGTTTGTGAAAAGACAATTGGCGTCTTGTTCATAATTCTTTCCATGGGCCCATGTCTTCATGAATGCAAGGACTGAGAATAATCGGACGGCATCGAAAGATAAAGAGCTAAAACTTTCTTAACATATATTTTATTACTTTAGCTTACTTTAGCTACTTTAGTTAGTTTTCGAATGTCTCATTAGAGGTAAAATTATATTGGCCTAATTATAAATAATTATAGAGAACACTCTGATTTCTATGCTTAATAGATGCTGCTTTGTGTACAGAGGTTACCGAAAACTGTTCTATTTCTGCTGTTCCATAACTACTGTCAGACAGTCGATTTATGCTTTTATTCAGTCTGTCTGCTGTTTTGGTTTATACCAATGCAAAAACTGGACCAAATGTTTGTTGTAAGTCTTAACCTGTAGATGGAAAACAAACTATAAAAATCTCAACACTTTGGATAATAAGGTAGCCTATGTAGAATTGTTTATGGAGCAGATCAAATGCCTTTAATGTATCATTTTGACTCATCCTTTTCTTAAGACCAGTTTCAATTCAGATTAATAGTCCACTACCCTAGGGTGTCACTCAACCAGTTTCAAGACGATCTGATGTTGCATTACAAAATAAAAGCCCTCCAAAACTCATATATGACCAGTTTTGTATTTAATTTTGAATAGCTCTAAAAAGAAAACTCCGTTTCCACAGACCACTTTCACTTCGGAGTAATAGTACACCTGCTCAGAGAGTTACTCTCTCAGTGTCAGGACTATAATTCCAAAATAAAAGCCCCCTAAACTCATATTTAAGATGCTTTGTCTATAAATTTGGATTGGTTTAAAAAGGAAACTCCCTGTTTCCACAGACCACTTTCACTTCATATAACCAGTACACCTCCTCAGTGTCGCTCCCACAATGTCAGGATTATCTGGTGCAATATTACAAATTGAAGTCCTTCAAAAACTCATAAGATGTTTTGTATAACAGTTCAGATTGGTATAAAATGGAAACTCTGTTTCCACAAACCATTTTCACTTCAGACTGATAGTACATCACCTCGTAATATCACTCACACAATGTCAGGACTTTCTAATGATTCAGATATGTAGAAAAGAGTATCTCCTTGTTTACACAGACTGCTTTCACTTCAGATTGATGGTACGCCTTCTCATACTATCATTTACACTACTTTAGGACTGTGTAGACAAAACAGCGTATATACAAGTTTTGGCGGGCTCTTATTTTGGAATTCAACATCAGATAGTCCTGAAATGGTGTAAGTGACAATGTGAGAGAGAGTACTGTTAATCTGAGGGGAAACTAGTCTGTGGAAATCAGAAGTTTCTTTTTTATACTAATCTGAAATCACAGACAAAACAGAATTTATTTGAGTTTTTGGAGGGCTTTCATTTCAGAATTATAGATCAAATAGTCCTGACATTGCATAAGTGACACTCTGGGGTGGTGTGCTATCAATCTGAAGTGAAAATAGTCTATGAAAACAGGGACTTTTCTTTTTAGAGCTATCTGAAAATATGAGAAATACAGGTTATATGCAAGTTTTTTTTGAGATCGTTTATTTTGTAATGCAACATCAGACGGTCCTGGCATTGGCCTAGTGACACCCTGGGGTGGTGGACTGTCAATCTAAATTGAAATTGGTCTGTGGAAACAGGGAGTTTCGTTTTTAGAGCTATCCAAGACAAAACAGGTTATATATGGGATTTAGATTTTTTATTATATAATGAAACATCAGACAGTATCAGCATTGGCTGAGTGATACTCTGGAGTGGTGTATTACCAATATAAATAGAAAATAGTTTGTGGAAACAGGGAGTTTCCTTTTTAGAGCTATTCAAAATCAAAGACAAAACTGGTTATATACTGTATGAGTTTTTGGAAGGCTTTAATTTTGTAATGCAACATCAGATAGTCCTGAAATTGGTTGAGTGACACCCTGGGGTAGTGGACTATTAATCTGAATTGAAACTGGTCTGTGGAAACTGGGAGTTTCCTTTCTAGAGTTATCCAAAATCTAAGACAAAACTGGTCATATATGAGTTTTTGGAGGTCCTTTATTTTGTAATGCAACATCAGATCGTCTTGAAACTGGCTGAAGGACACCCTGGGCCAGTGGACTGTCAATCTGAATTGAAACTGGTCTGTGTAAACAGGGAGTTTTCTTTTTAGAGCTGTTAAAAATTAAAGACAAAACTGGTCATATATGAGTTTTGGAGGGCTTTTATTTTGTAATGCAAGATCAGATCGTCTTGAAACTGGTTGAGGGACATCCTGGGGTAGTGGACTGTCAATCTGAATTGAAACTGCTCTGTGGAAACGGGGAGTTTCTTTTTTAGAGCTATCCAAAATCACAGGCTGAACAGGTAGAATATGAGATTTTGGACAGTTTTAATTTGTAATGCAACGTCACATCGTCTTGAAACTGGATGAGTGACATCATGAGGAAGTGGACTATTAATCTGAATTGAATCTGGTCTGTGGAAACAGGGAGTTTCCTTTTTAGAGCTATCCAAAATCAAAGACAAAACTGGTCATATATGAGATTTTGGAGGGCTTTTATTTTGTAATGCAACATCAGATCATCTTGAAACTTGTTGAGGAACATCCTGGGGTAGTGGACTGTCAATCTGAATTGAAACTGGTCTGTGGAAACAGGGAGTTTCCTTTTTAGAGCTATCCAAAATCACAGACTGAACAGGTAGAATATGAGATTTTGGAGACCTTTTATTTTGTAATGCAACATCACATCGTCTTGAAACTGGTTGAGTGACACCCTGGGGCAGTGAACTGTCAATCTGAATTGAAACTGGTCTGTGGAAACAGGGAGTTTCCTTTTTAGAGCTATCCAAAATCACAGGCTGAACAGGTAGAATATGAGATTTTGGAGACCTTTTATTTTGTAATGCAACATCACATCGTCTTGAAACTGGTTGAGTGACACCCTGGGGCAGTGAACTGTCAATCTGAATTGAAACTGGTCTGTGGAAACAGGGAGTTTCCTTTTTAGAGCTATCCAAAATCACAGACTGAACAGGTAGAATATGAGACTTTGGAGAGCTTTTATTTTGTAAGTCAACATCAGATCTTCTTGAAACTGGTTGAGGGACATCCTGAGGTAGTGGACTGTCAATCTGAATTGAAACTGGTCTGTGGAAACAGGGTGTTTCCTTTTTAGAGCTATCCAAAATCAAAGACAGAACTGGTCATATATGAGTTTTGGAGGGCTTTTATTTTGTAATGTAACATCAGATCGTCTTGAAACTAAGTTAAAAAAAAAAAAAAAAAAAAACGATCTGAAGATTTATATACTGCCGAGTAAACAGACGGAGGTAGCACAATCTGAGCGGATAGCAGGCAACATCAGAACTCCAGTTATGGATATACAACGTATGAAACATATCGAGCTTAATATTCATATTTATATGCACTCCAGATAGGCCTCAACTTACCCTTCAATGACCTGTCATTAGTCCCGTCCCCCTGCACCACAGCCCAGTTCTGATGGGGCTTACAGTAACCCTCTTTCACATCAAATAAATGTTGCTCCCTGATATTTTGTGATGTAAATGTCATATTAAAACATTTATTTCATATTATTGTAGGCTACACAATCCCTTACGAAAATTTTAACAATGGTATTACTATAGTAAAAGCAGGGGTGGCGCCAGAGAATTTTGAACGTAGGTGCTGAGGGGGTGCTGGATCAATGACAGGGGGAGCTGGGCAAATAATAGTAAATTTTAATATGAATAATAAAATCGCTATATAGGCCCCTTTCAAATGTTTATGAGTAGTGTGGGAGTATTATCGCGCTTACTGTATGAGATGGGGCCCCCGCGCAATCTTTTTTTTTGTTTTGTTTTTTTTCCTGCGGAAAGAACTTGAAATAGGCTACCGTCATTTTTGGATGTGCTTTCTGTCGTCTCATGCAGTCTCCGTGAATGGAGCGCGTCACAATAATGAACCAGCTCACAGACATATGAAATAAATCTGCAGAAAGCTTGAAAACCAAAAAAAAAAAAAAAAAAAAAAAAAAAACAACAACAACAAAACAAGTCTTCTCTGATTATGTAATCCGTATAGGTGCATTTCTCTATTAAAGGCACATTCATTACTGTGGAGATGGCGAGTCGGCGCCGGCATTCGGCAACTTCATCTTTGCAGCCGACACTGACTGAGAAAGCACTAGTTTATTAATACATAGCCTAATTAAAATGTCTTCTTTTTCTCCGATGCATTCATAATCATTAGCCGGTGCTTTGCGGTAAGCTTTATGCGTGATCTTGAGCGCGGAATAGGCTATAATATGCCTAAATCCCTATATTAATAAAGGATGGTTTAGTAGGTTATCATACTAATCAATTTAATTTAAACGTGCGACTAGTTAACTAGAAAAATCTTTAGTCGGGGGCAGGCCTACTTGGCACAAGGAACCAATCCATTTTTAAAATAAAATGCTGACATTACGTGCGACTGCAAATCACGTCGCGTTGTATTGCATTGCAGTAGTTATGCATGTGTAATGAGTCAAATGTTTTTATTTTATTTCATTTTTTATGAGGGTGCTTTGGTTTTTCTTGGGGGTGCTGGAGCACCTGCTAGCCCCTCCCTAGCACCGCCCATGAGTAAAAGTAGGCTATAGTAGGCTAACAGTGTTTTTTTGGGCGTTTTTATTACCAGTTGTAGTCTATAACCACAATTTTACTTCAAATACCATGGTTAAACTATGGTTAGTGTAGCAAAACATGTTTAATTAGTTTTTACCATGGTTTACCTATAGTAACCATGTGTTTTTTTTGGTTGTAACCACGGTTAGTTTTCGTAAGGGATATTTTCATGTTATTTTATATCTTTTTTTATTTTACGGCGTGTATTTGTGAAAATGATTAGGCTATGTTTAGCACACACCACATAATGCTGTGCAAAGGCACTTCAGTAGACCTTTAATGTTACCTATGTTTTGTCAGTGTTAAAATTCTTTTTAATATATCAATAAAAACGTATGACAGGCTTTTACTCTAGTCTTTATCACTTTATTAAAATTAAGCAAAACAAAACGACAAATGTTTACTTTCACAAGCCGTCACGTATAGGCTTGTAGTAAGCTGTCTCTTGCCTGGAGACTCAATCAGGTAACAAAAAGTCTCGGGAAACGACACCTCTGGTCATTCCATTGGGTCGTTTGTCCAGTCACAGATACCGTACGGACAGTCCGACCCAATACGGCTCAGTTTTTCGACGTATCTTGCTCTGTCGAGCGGCAGAAATTATTTTATGTAACGTTAGACCATTCTGGGTCAACACCATGCTTTTCCAATGAGAGGGAAAGGATCGTTTTCCCCCACGCTGACTCCGCCCACACAGATATGACACGACACCGACCAAGTCGTGCACCGCAAAACAACGTGGCGGCTAGAATGACCGTGTTTTTCAAAGTGGAGTCTGGTCTGACCGCAGTGAGCTCTCTGACCCTCCCATAGACAGCAAGGGTCCTTACACGATCAAGGTCCAGAAAAGTACCAAGATGATCGACAGAGTAGTCCATGTGTCATCAGTCTGTCAACTGTAATTTTTTGAAGCCACGAGAATACTTTTTGCGCAAAGAAAACAAAAAATAACGATTTTATTCCACATTTTCGTCTCTGCTGTTTCTCTTGTGGACGTGCGTTCACGACAGTACATGACACAAGCGCGTGGCGGCTAGGGATGGGCGGATCGATCCAAGTACATATTGAATAACTGCAGACCGGTGTTCTGTCGATTTGTGCTACCCTGTCAGATTTTCCTACCTCCCATTAAAACAGTAGGTAGTACAATTCGACAATGAAAAATGCTACCTGTTAAATTATGATTTATTAATATCTACACCTACTACAACCGTAAATCTACCCTTACAGTTATGTAAATACAGTAATTATGTGTCATATTCGCGGTGGGATACAGCTACCGGAAACGAACAATAAATAATTTTTTCTACATATTAGATTGTGTTTTATTAACTTCTACATCTACCCCAACCCTAAACATACCCTTACAGTAATGCAAATACATTAAATATTGTTGTTCAGCGTGATAAAAAGGACGAAATATTTATGTGCGCATGCGCAGTAAACCACGGTAGGAAAATCTGACGGGTAGGATAAAATGTCAGGACACCTGAGCTCTCCAAAATGTGGCGTGAACTCCAAAAGTGGGCAGAATCTCCAAAATGGGGCGGGGTCTCTTCTTGCAAAGACTTTCGCGATTGGCTCTGGCTTCAGCCAATTGTTATTGACTTACATTTCAAAATAAAACTTTATAAATTAAACATTGTTTCTAGTTTAGCTAAAATAAAATATGCTATATAAATCAATATTCTCTGTGAGAGCAGAGCCCAAAGCTCGTGGCCAGTGGTGTTCGGACCGGAGTTTGAACTTCTGCTTAATGATATAAACGGGAATCACCCACGAGCTCTCCCGTGATCCGTCTCAGCGCAGCGCAGGGGAAGATTTACACTATCGCATTGTTTTAAGGAACGGGGGCGTCCCGGGGCTCGAAAGTGGCAGGATAGGAGGGGGTAGTGACGCTGGGTGTAACTAAAAAGGTGCCATTGTCAGGTGAGGTACGGTTGGGGAGTTGCGGAACGGAACGGCCCGGCTTGTCCATCTCATATTGCATAATTTTATGAACTGCTTATCTCCTGAACTGCAACTTTCTTTACCATGCTATTCAGCGTCAATCCCACCGTGTAGCCAAATTCAATGGTTAAGGTTAGGGTAAGGTGTGGGGTAGGTTTAGCGGTTAGCATTTTTGTAGCATAGTGTAGGAAATTAACACTGTGATTGACACAACCAATAATATCTTTAGAATCATCTGTGGGGTGGAGTTTGCGCTGAAGTTGATTGGGAGAAAAATTGGAAGGAAGCCACGCCCTATTTTGGAGCTCCCACCCCGTTTTGGAGTTCCCGCCCCCATTTGGAGATCTCCAGGCTGCAGTTATCTCGATCGATCTTTAAGTATCCATACTTTCGATACTGATGTTATATCAAAAGGATCGATCCTCACATAAAAGTATCGATTCTAAAGTGCATTTTTAACCATTAATTTTATTTATTTATCAAGAAATTCGGTGCATAAAATAAGCTTCTAAGTGGAAAAATAGACTATATTAGCGAATAATTGTGTTGGATAGAACCATTTCTCCTGCTCATCGGAACACACGCAAATGCTGAAAGACAGAATCAATCAATCACAGACAGCGTTCACTGCTGACGCATGGCTCACAGTGCTTGTTCAAATAGAGTTGCTTTTCCCAAAAGCATCAGAAGCATAAGTAGATCTTAAGAAACCATTGCCACATTATTATATTACATTGCATAACATTGTTAATATATATAAAATTAATTCTGAAAAATGCATCACGGTTTCCACACAAATATGAAGCAGCAGTAATACTCAGAAATGTTTCTTGAGCAGCAAATGATAGAATTATTTCTGAAGGATCGTGTGACATTTAAGACTGGAGTAATGATGCTGGAAATTCAGCTCTGATCACAGATATATTAAATATCTATAATATAAATATTATATTAAAATATATTAAAATAGAAAACAGTTATTTTTAATTGTTATATTTCACAATATTGCAGTTTTTACTGTATTTTTGTTCAAATAAATGCAGCCTTATTGAGCATGAGACTTATTTAAAAAAAATATTACAAAATCTTACTGACCACAAACTTTTGTGTACATGTAATATTTATTTTAAGTTTGTGCAAGTAAATTTATTTAAACTGGTTGTTAAAAGTTCAAATGGATTGTGTTATGTTCTGTAATTGCTGTTAGTAAATCTGTCAGAAAAAAATATATATACGCTAAAGTTTCACCTTTAGGAGTACAGCAGCCTGGCAGCGTTTTACAAAAATTAACCATGGTTTTATTACAGTTACCACAGTATTTGTAGTAAAACTGCAGTAACCACAAATTTACCATGGTAATAATAATACATTTTAGTACCATGTTTATTTTTCATGAGGTACCCTCAAAGATGCACCTTATCTACCCTTAAAGCATGCATACTTGTATGGTACTAATATGCTCCCTTTTAGGGGTATAATTTAACCTTTGAGGTTACTGCCCCTGTAAAGGGCTAAAATACAATTATAGCATATTTTATTTCTGACAGTGTAAACAAAAGAGGCCTATGACTTTAAAATCTAATATTAAGTGAGTATAATTACTGATAATATTCTTTTAATAATTTAAAAGATCAGTTTAGTTTAGAGGTATCGGTATCGATATCGAAGATACTGGGCTTGAAAATATCGGTATCGGATCGACAATAAAATAAGAGGTATCGCCCATCCCTAGTGGCGGCGCAAGCCAAGTACTGCCCACTGCAGAGCCAAATGACCTCCAGCTCCCCCTCTCTGGATGTCCAGCTCCACCTCTGTGTGAAGTAATGGGTGGAGTTAGTGATAGGGTAAGGGGTAGGGTTAGGGTGTGGTTAGGTGTCTATCTCCACCCATTACCTCCAGCGAGGGGGAGCTAGAGCTCCAGCTCCTCCCATTTGGTTCTGCAGCGAGCACCCTCTTGCGCAAGCGCTGATCCAGATCAAAGTCCCTTTTAAGGAAAGTCCGTTCACTCGGCCACCATATTTGCAACGCCTCCGTGCAGCTCAGACAAGACCAAGTCCTATCTAAATGAATGGGGGAATCCTGAAATCTCAAAAACGGCTCGCTGAACTCGCGATTAAATTACATATTTCAAATCACCAATAAAATCTGAAATGAACTGCCCCATGAATGTTGTTTCTTATGCTCAAATAGCGTTTAAAAAGCTTATTTGTCAGGCTAGACCAGCCAATGCGCATCCGTAGCTCCAACGCGCTTATGACTGCGCATGCGCAGCTGCTGGTCCAGCCCCAAGTTTCTATGGGAACCGGAGCCTCTAACGGCCGCTGCAGTGACGCAATTACTTTACCAATCAACAATTGGCTCTTTCATTTAGGAGGCAGGACTATCCCGCCATATTGCGCATTGCACTTTCTCCCATTCATAAGTATAGGAGTGAACCGTCTTTGTATTTCTATAGTCTTTGTCCAGATCCAGCGTGATGATGTTGAACACATGCCTTGTGTTCAACGTCATCATGCCGTGTGTTCAAAGTCATCACGCTGGATCTGGACAAAGGGTGCGTCTCAATCAGCTCCCTTGTTCAGCAGTCAGGGCACTGATCAGGGAGTCGGCCATTTTAAGGGCTGTCTCAATCGCGAAATCCTTCCAGTGCACTGGAATGTTCGCTCCCTGAAAAATCCCACAATGCATCACGAATTCTAGGGAGCATCGGCGCTCACTATGCTGCCTTACCGGAAATAACGTCACATTTCTGAAACGCAAAACATAAACCACACGAGCCACTTTGACAAATATAATGACACGCTATAGAAGATTTGAAAAGACAAACCGTTTTTTGGTATATTTCAACAAACACACATCGCTAGATAGGTAATGAACACATCTAATTAACATTTATAATTAATATTCGGCTGAAATATTGTAACAGAACAATGTCTTTAAAAAGAATAAAAAATTATATATAAATTAGATTGGTCTTGCCTGTTTTTTATTAATTCTAGCGATGACGTTCTAAAATGTTGTCCGTTGATGCTGTACGTAATCATGTCACTGGAATTCGAGTGATCACTGTCTCAACGTGCAGTGAGTCAGGCAACTTACCAGTGACCGAATTCGTGTACACGATCTACTGATTCACGAGCTCGGGAGCTAGGGAGCTGATTGAGACGCACCCAAAGACTATAGAATACCCAAGACGTGTCACTCGTATAGTTTTGAATGGGGAAAAATGCAACGCTTAACATGGCCGCTCAATCGCTGGAAGCCCCGCCTTTTGAGCAAAAGAGCCAATCGCTATTCGGGAAACTCAGTGCGTCACTGCAGCTGTTAGAAGTCCCGGTTGCTATAGAAACAGTCAGCATTCTGAGAGGTGCGCCTAGGACTGTGCATGCGCACTGGCTTATCTAGACTGAGAAATAAGCTTTTTATAATGCTATTTGAGCAAAAGAAAAAACATTTATGACACAGTTGTTGTCAGATTTCATTGGTGATTTCAAATATGAAATTTAATCATAAGCTTAGTGAACAGTTTGGGAGAATTTGATGTTTTCCCATACAAAGTGATAGGAGCTGGACTTGGATGCCCGAGAGGCGTTTCAAAGATGGCCGCCGAGTGACATGACTTGTCTTAAAGAGACTTTGGGCGAATTCCAAACGGCTTTTTTGCGCCCTTGAAGGGCACTTCGGGAAGGAGACGCCATTTATAGGGATGTTCCAAACGAAAGTGAGCAACTGATTCCCTTTACGAAGGGCCCTTCCAGAAGTCCGTTAGTGAAGGGAACATGCGATGGTCACTTCACGGAAGTTATTTTTCATTTGTGATCATGTGATCTTCACTTAGGAGATCTTGCGATGCATTTTAAAGCAAAGTTGGGGTTTATTTTCACTTTACATACAAACATAAGTAGAATAAGCTAATTAAATTTTTCTTTATTTTTATGTAATACAAAATATTTTCGTCAGTGATAAAATTATGATTTAAGACTGTATTGTTAGCAAGTTTGAGCTAGTTTAGTTTGAAAAAATTTAATAGTAAATAAGACACAATTAGACAGTATTTGAATAAAATAATAACAATAAGAAGAAATATTTATTTGCAACAACTGTTGGAGCCTGAATGCTGCATGCACGTGCGGCGTTTTCAAGGTAACATTTTATCCATCATTCCCTTCGCCAAGGGAGTTCCAAACGCTTATACGACACAGTAATGCCCTACACCCTTCAAAGAACACACTTCAAGGGCTCTGCCCTTCAAAGGGAGTAGGACATAGGGATGCTCACTTCCATTTGGAATTCGCCCGTTGATCTGGATCAGCGCTTGCGCCGCCACGCGCTTGCGTCATGTACTGTCGTGAACGCACGTCCACAAGAGAAACATTTTTGCCATCTACAAATTAGAATGCCTTGAATTTTTATGGACTAATAAATCACGTGCATGCACTCTCTGTGTGTGATTTGGTGATGCACTCGATTATGTCAGATCGCACATCATAAAACAACACTTACCATATTAAAGCAGACAATATTCTGTATATCGCACAGCACACCCCAGAATCGACTTGAGTGTAAAAAGATATCACCCGTGGTTGTGCGTGCACTTGTTTGCATGAGCAAAGGTTGTTTTTTAGGAGTCTAACTTGCAAACACCAGACCACTGATTCGTCAAATCTGCTTTCTTGCCGTTTGTGTTCTTCTGACTTTATTTTGTAGTATGTAACGAATATGCTTCGGGGAAATATATCGGAGTAAAAGTATACATTTTTATTAGGAAATGTAGTGGAGTAAAAGTGAAAGTTGACAGAAATATAAAGACTCAAGTAAAGTACAGATACTCCCAAAAAATACTTAAGTACTGTAATGAAGTATTATTACTTCGTTACATTACACCACTGCTTTTGAGCATATACAGCTCCCTTAAGGAGTTTATTTTAAATAGTTTTATTATTAGGAGGTCTTCATTCTGGCCCTAGAAGAGGAGAATTGGGGACTAGACTTGGGCTAAATTCTGCCCATCTGGTCTACACAATAAATCCCCCATAAATGTTTTGCTGGGGTTAGGGCAGTTGGAATAAATAAATTATTTAATAATAAATATAATAATAAATAAATATAATAAATGAATATAGCCTACTTAAAATGCATTTAACAATATTAATATTCCATTATATTGCAGGCTCTTAATTATTGAATTCATATTTTTCTGCAGTTAAAGTTTATTAGAACTATTAAATTCTCCTTTGTTTTACCAAGCTGCTGTAATTCTTGAATCCAGAGTATAATATCAGTAAACCTCTAAGTGACTTCTTTCCCATATTATTTAATATAAGTAGCCTGTAATAACTTTCGTGACATTAATAATAAATATCATAATACCATATTCCTACAGTGTCAGTAACCGCATGGTGGTATGGTGCTCTGGATGAAATTTCTTATTTACAGTTTTGTACAGTTTACATGGTCGGAGCTATTTATACGTCTGGTTTCCATAAGCTTCACCACAGAGACTTTGCTGTTAACAAATAATAATGAAGTCTCGTGTGTCGAATTCAAATGGGTCAAGCGCTGGCTAGTATCACTTCAACACAGCGGCGAAACCGTCGACCTACAGTCGTTGTCAGCGCTGTGCAGGAGACACCGGCCAGGTGTGGTCCGGCTGTTTTCTCATGCTGCGCAGTTTAATCAGGTAGCGCTGTTTCATCATTTGGCTTTTGGTGTTTGTTTCCCATGTGCTACAGCAAAGCAGATGCGATTAAAAGATAGCCTACCCGCAACTCTAGGTTAAACAAGTAGGTCTATTTTTCCTTTCCTCCACACAGAGGCGTGTTTAGAGTTTTGGGGGCCCTCAGCACGCACTCTTAGAAAAAAAAAGGTTCTTTGGGGTTCTATATAGAACCCTAGGGTTGGTCATTTATGCCAAAAAGTTTCTATATAAGGAGAAATAACCCTTTTTGGCACAAAAGGGTTCTTTGGGCTGAACCATGCTTTATGTATGTTTACACATTAGGCTATTTAAAATGATTATACTACATTATATTTGTGTTTTTATTTCAATTTTATTTTGACACACCTTTATTCTGAAGAAAATAAACTTAAAATTTACATCTGCACTGAATCAACCTATTAATTTATACCAGCAAACTGATCAGGTATAAATACATGTGTACTAGCAGTGTATAGCAATCTGGACAGTTTGATCAATCTATTAATAGGTACACGCTAGTCTTCTATTTAATCAGCACACTAACATGATTGCAAGTTCTTTAGTTATCATGTCATGTAAGATGCCGTGCAGCTCTTTTATTGACGAGCAACATGCTCATATGGAGTTTCAGTGTTTCATTTAAAAAGGCTATTCTTATAACTCATACATCCAAACAGATGCATAAAATGATCTTTGACTTAAACGGCAAACAACTTGAATGTGTATCTATGCGCTGATCAGTTTTGTCCCGTCTGCACAGCGGCGCATTTCAGTCGCGCGCCTCTCACGAGGGTGATCACATAAAAGCGCGCGAGCGCCGCTGTTTAAACTTCAACGGTCACGATGCGCTAACTGACTGCGCTCAGCGCTCGAGAGAACGACGATTACATTGGTAAGTGAGAAAATTAATTCATTTTAGCTTATTTCAATTACTTTTATATAAACCCTTGTCATTTTTAGTTAGCATAACGTTACACGTTTCTTTCAAGAAGCTAAAAGAAGAAAGGTGGTTTATCGCGTTGTCAGGCCTCCGCCGGGAGGTTAATTGTCATTATTAACATGCATCCCAAAAGTATCTTGATAAAACTGTTATGAATTGATCAATAATGCTGGCGAGAGTTCATGTTATAGCCTAACGTAGGCTAATATTTTTTTGCCCTGTAGATTGTATTGGACCTATTCATGGGTTTCAGTCACGTGACTTTTTTGATGCGGCCGCCATCTTTAGGACCTTGCATAGCCTCTCCTTGGTGATCGGAAACCAAAATAACACTTCACCAACAACGGAAACAATGGTATTTAAAAAATAAATAGTTAAATTAGGATTAGATCCTTATTTACTGTCAAGCGAACTGCTGACTCCACAAAAGTTTAGTGAAAACTTACTAATTTGACGTTTGCTTTGCTGATAGGCTATTTACATCTACGTCATACACAATCCCTTTCCGTACACTCAGGCCATTTTCAGTTAAATTTTCACCTGCTAGAGACTTGTCCTTTGGCCCGGATCCGTCTGCCACACCCGGCCTGGATCTCTGTGTACTCACTTTCAGATTCTGGGCCGAATCAACCGGACCAGATGCAAGAGCTGTAACTTACCGACACTGCCACGTCCAAGCCGGACTCGCCAGATTTAGCCCAGTTTCATTTCTATACTGTACTGTTCATTAATATTTCATTTAAAATTGATAACGTTACCTAGACAAAACGTTTACTTTCATTTTAATTATACAGATTATAATACATAAATAACATGACTTAACAAATCTGTAAACATCTCGTTATTATGAAAGCAATTTTAAAGTCCATTAAATAACTAGCTTGACCAAGCTGGCATGAGGAAAATTTATTTACAAAACAGTTTATTTACAAAACATAGTGTAGATAAAATATTTAACATTTTGCCAAATTACCCATGCATTTACTTGAATGAATGAGGCATTTATATGTACATTTGGACTGTAATATTTAATAAATAAAGGTTAAAACATTCAAAATTTAAAAGGTGTTTTGAAAAACACATTGGTAATTGGCAACGTTTTGGAATTAAACATTTTGTAATTGGTAAAATAATTTAAATAATTATTACCTAACTGTTACTATGAATCATTTTTAAAGGTAATCAGTGAATACTGTTCTTGGTTGTTGCTCATTGTGCAGCATATCTTTCCACATATCTTTCCAACTCCGTTGAGTTCTTTGCTTGGGAGCTTTCATTTCTGCACCTGTAAAGAGCAAATAATGCACAAGTATACTAAAGGTTTAACTGAATGCACTAAACTGAATGAAATATATATATATATATATAGTATTAAAGCACATGTTGTTTGAAAGACTATTTACTTATTATTTACCCATTTAATTCTAGCACATTAAGTGGCTGTGTCCAGTATGATTGAAATTTAAAGTGTGTATCATCCTAATTAAAGAAACAGTTTACCAAAAAATGAAAATCATTTACTCCATTTATGTCATCTACACATGACTAACCTGTTGGTTTTGATTAGCAGCATTCTTCAAAGTACCTTCTTTTGAGTTCTGCAGAAAAACAAAAGTCAGGGGTTTGAAAAAAAATGAGGGGGAATTGATGTAATAATTTAAATGATGACAAAATTCTGGGTTAACTATACTTTTAAGTAAATTAGTAGAAACACTTTTCACTAGTCATCATTGTGCAGAAAAATAACAGTGAATACCACAATAAAATACTTTAAAAAATACACATTCAATAGATCCATAGCTTCCTGTTGGTCAGTTTGTCTCTTCAGTTAAGATTCTCCCCAATAGCTGCAGAAAACATTATATTACATGGTATAATCATGGTCAGTGCAGACATGTACTTGAACTTACTTTCTCATCTACTCTAACTGCTCCTTGCTAGTCCAGTCAGAGAAGTATAATAAAGATGATGTCCACTGTCTGACTCCAAGCACTGCTCGGTGTTCACAGGTGTCTGAGGAACATCTGTCATTTCTTCTGCGATGACACTTCTCTTGGTTACTACAAAACATAGGTTAAAAGACATTTGTGACACATTTAAGAGAAATATTCAATTATTCCTGTATGTCTCTATATGCTAAGTGAAGAAGCAACTAAAGTAGCACAAAACTGTGATTCTGTGTTTTGTTGTAGTCAGGTACATGTGTTTTGGTGAGCACCTGTACATTTAAGTCTGCTTACATAGCAACTGTAAAAGCAGGACACAGCTACTGCAGATGATCTCAGACATATTGATGCATTAAATTTGATTGCAGTACATTGTCATTGTAAAAATCACTGCAACTAGCTTATGTATTTAGTTAACTGAGATTATTTGAAAAGAACGTTCTTCTATAGAATTATAATACTAATAGTACAAACAAATCCTCTTTGCTCTAACATCCTTTAAGTAATTACGTTCAGTTACATTCATAAAAATAAGAATGTGGAAACTAAAACTACAAACCTTTCTCCCTGTATTCGCTGGACCGTCATCCTCCTCCTCTTCTTCATCTGTTTGTTTGCGGATCGGAGTGCTGTTCGTCAAAGTTTAGTGCAGCGTAAACATTCTAGACTCACATAACTGTACTTAGATCAAAGATCAAAAACATCTCGTTGATTTATTAGCTTTAGGTGGAGCATAACGAAGGTTTTCTGGCAAATCAGCAGTCTCGCACGCGAATTTAACCTTTTGCAAGTTTCATTATGAACTTGCTAACTAAAATACTAAAATGTAAAAATGCATCTATGCTTACAAGAAATATTTAATCAAAAGAATCCCATACATCCCCATCTCTTGGTAAGTAATCCATTGTGATTTGCTGTTATAACAGCCCAGAGCGCAGCACTGCATATTGACGGAACTGCAATTCGGTCCTACAAATGGCGGCCGCACCACTGTGTCACATGAAACCCATGAATACGTATAGGAAACGATGAAACAAAGTTTCAGTCAAATCACCATCAGACTGCCGTTATAAACATGAATTCAAACCAAGAAGAACAAAGAGAGAAACTGATGGAGATGTTTCCAGTTTTCCTGTGGATAACTGTGAGTATTTGGTGTTTGCAGTTATAGTATAGTGAAATATAAATATTTGTTTTGCTGAAGTAATTGTATATTATTCTAAACACGCTGTATTTGGTTGTTGTAGATGTTCATCTATCTCAGAAAGCACTGTTAAAGTTATCAGAGTGCTGAAAAGTGGAAGTCAGAGGAAACATGACCAACCTGCTGCAAAACAATAACACAAAAGGGACATTATTTATTTTTCCTAACAGTACCGACTGAAACTCATCAATCAGCTAATCTTAAGTTACTGATATCTTCTTTTTTTCTATTTTCCACCTTTTATCATGCAAGTTCTTATGATTGATTGATAAATAAATAAATATTTTGCACTGTCACTGCAGGTCTGGGCTCTGGAGTGCAGAATTACTTGTTTGGTCATCTACATTCAGATGAAAACACCACACTTCTCTCTAATTCAAGTAAGTTTTAATGTAATTGTGAGAGATTCTTTTCTTTTTCCTGTTGTACTGTACTCTCCATAGGTCTGACTGGTATCCCCATTTTAGGATGTCAAGCCTACTCATCGCAAGGAGAGTTAGCATCAAAATGGATGTGTCACTGACCAATAACACAGAGATGCCAGAAGTATCTGTTTGCAGTCTACTTTTTGTTCAGTATGGAGCATCCAAAATCCATCACTCAGTTAATTTCAATCAGCACTATTTAGCCCTTCCCAGTGCTGAAATTGTCATGGGTCTTTTGTTTTTATTGTTTAAATGCTTATCTGAATGTAAAATTAATATTTAATGCTTATAAATAAATAAAAAACAATACTATGGTTAGTCTTTTAGCTCCCTTTTCAGAAACATGTGGTTCACCATCTTTCATGGGTTACAGAACTGGGGAAAATTGCAGCATACAAAAAAAAAAAAAAAGTCAGACTACTTGGTTTATAGGTTTATAGGAGAATGTGGAGTAAATACTTGACATTTATTTAAGATAAAAGGTAATGACCTGGTGGTGAGATGCAAAATAAGAGTGTCATTAATATACTATTTGATGACAAACTTTTTACATTCTAATTTTGCTTATTTTTTTTTTTTAATTATTTTTGCAAGTTAACTTTATTTATTTGTGCAAGTTAACATTCAATTGTTTTTTTGTTTTTTGTTTTTTGTGTGGTTTCTAGCAATCAATGTACAGGTGCATGTCAATGAATTAGAACGTCGTGGAAAAGTTCATTTATTTCAGTAATTCAACTCAAATTGTGAAACTCGTGTATTAAATAAATTCAATGCACACAGACTGAAGTAGTTTAAGTCTTTGGTTCTTTTAATTGTGATGATTTTGGCTCACATTTAACAAAACCCCACCAATTCACTATCTCAACAAATTAGAATACTTCATAAGACCAATAAAAAAACATTTTTAGTGAATTGTTGGCCTTCTGGAAAGTATGTTCATCTACTGTATATGTACTCAATACTTGATAGGGGCTCCTTTTGCTTTAATTACTGCCTCAATTCGGCGTGGCATGGAGGTGATCAGTCTGTGGCACTACTGAGGTGGTATGGAAGCCCAGGTTTCTTTGACAGTGGCCTTTAGTTCATCTGCATTGTTGGGTCTGGTGTCTCTCATCTTCCTCTTGACAATACCCCGTAGATTCTCTATGAGGTTCAGGTCTGGTGAGTTTGCTGGCCAGTCAAGCACACCAACACCATGGTCATTTAACCAACTTTTGGTGTTTTTGGCAGTGTGGGCAGGTGCCAAGTCCTGCTGGAAAATGAAATCAGCATCTCCATAAAGCTTGTCAGCAGAAGGAAGCATGAAGAGCTCTAAAATGTCCTGGTAGATGGCTGCGTTGACTGTGGACTTCAGAAAACACAATGGACCAACACCAGCAGATGAAATGGCAGCCCAATTCATCACTGACTGTGGAAACTTCACACTGGGCTTCAAGCAGCTTGGATTCTGTGCCTCTCCAGTCTTCCTCCAGACTCTGGGACCTTGATTTCCAAAAGAAATGCGAAATTTACTTTTATCTGAAAAGAGGACTTTCGACCACTGAGCAACAGTCCAGTTTTTTTCTCCTTAGCCCAGGTAAGATGCTTCTGACATTGTTTCTGTTTCAGAAGTGGCTTGGTAGCCCTTTTCCTGAAGACGTCTGAGCGTGGTGACTCTTGATCACTGACTCCAGCTTCAATCCACTCCTTGTGAAGCTCTCCCAAGTTTTTGAATCAGCTTTGTTTGACAGTATTCTCAAGCTTGTGGTCATCCCTGTTGCTTGTGCACCTTTTCCTACCCCATTTCTTCCTTCCAGTCAACTTTTCACTTAATATGCTTTGATACAGCACTCTGTGAACAGCCAACCATTCAGTAATGACCTTCTGTGACTTACCCTCTTTGTGGAGGGTGTCAATGATTGTCTTTTGGACAACTGTCAGATCAGCAGTCTTCCCCATGATTGTATAGGCTATTGTGTAACCATTTTGAAGGTTCAGGAAACCTTTGCAGGTGTTTTGAGTTGATTAGCTGATTGGCATGTCACCATATTCTAATTTGTTGAGATAGTGAATTGGTGGGTTTTGTTAAATGTGAGCCAAAATCATCACAATTAAAAGAACCAAAGACTTAAACTCTGTCTGTGTGCATTGAATTTATTTAATACACAATTTTCACAATTTGAGTTGAGTTAGTGAAATAAATGAACTTTTCCACGACATTCTAATTCATTGCGATGCACCTGTATATTTGTGACTGACATGTTGGATCGGTGAGTAAGGTGGAGGGGGTTGAAAAAACAATATTTCTAAAATGGATAGTGCTATTTTAGGTTGACAGGTAAATTTTTTTTATTTTTATTTTTTTTAAAAAGTATAAATAAATAAAGAAACATGGATTTATGTTAATCCCTGTAACTGTTGCACTATGAATTGCTGTGTTATATATTGCTTGTCATTGTAAATGCTAATAAAAGTGTCTTAAATGATCACACAACTCCTTGATGTCTTATGCTTATAGTTATTTCAGTTTTTCTAGTGATAAAGTAACTATATGAGCTGTTTAAGTCTTAAAATTTAATTAAAATAAAATCAATCACATCGGGCCCCTCCATCCATGGGCCCAGGATTTTTTCTTCCTTCTTTTTTGGGGGGGAATGGTTAAGGATTTTTTCTTCCTTCTTTTTTTGGGGGGAATGGTTAAGGTTATTCTGCTCAAACTGTCAAATTGACGTCATCAGAGGAGGAATGCCTTTCCAGAGCGGAAGCATGATCAGATTTTTGATTAAATTCAATTCAATTCAATTCAAGTTTATTTGTATAGCGCTTTTCACAATACAAATCGTTGCAAAGCAGCTTTACAGGAAATTAAGTTTCTACAATATATTTATATATTGTAGAAACTTAATATATTTAACTTATGGCGAAATTTGGTAGTTCTGTATGTTGTCTGAGGGTAGGCTTCATCTGAGGTCCTCTGAGGGGTTGGCATCATCTCTTCTCAGGTGTTCTGGATCCAGACTGAAGCTTGTGTAAATCCTAGTTACCACGGGATGTTAATCCCGTGGCAGAAACAGAGAAACAAATAGAGACATAATTAGCGTAGCTGCTGTTCCAACCAAGCAAAAATTATTTGTTCAATCCAAGCTAAAGAACAATAATGTGTGTTTGATCAGATATAACTGCAGTACAAGATTATGAGATGCATTATGTGAATGCTTGGCTAAAGAGATGTGTCTTTAATCTAGATTTAAACAGAGAGAGTGTGTCTGAACCCCGAACATTATTAGGAAGGCTATTCCAGAGTTTGGGAGCCAAATGTGAAAAGGATCTACCTCCTTTAGTTGACTTTGCTATCCTAGGTACTACCAAAAGTCCAGAGTTTTGCGTCCTTAGGGAGCGTGATGGATTGTAGCGTGGTAGAAGACTAGTTAAGTACGCAGGAGCTAAATCATTAAGGGCCTTATAGGTAAGTAATAATATTTTGTAACTGATGCGGAACTTAATAGGTAGCCAGTGCAGAGACTGTAAAATTGGGGTAAAAGATAAACGTTTTTTTTTTTTTTTAATGGATTAACTTTAAGTAACAAGGTTACAAAACCTGGCCTTTATACAGTTGAGTAAAATACGAATAAAACAGCACCAACAATTCATCTGTGCATTGGCGTGTGCATGTTTGCAAATCAAAAAGTTCTCACATTTGGGATGTTTACTAATACAGGTGCATCTCAATAAATTAGAATGTCGTGGAAAAGTTAATTTATTTCAGTAATTCAACTCAAATTGTGAAACTCGTGTATTAAATAAATTCAATGCACACAGACTGAAGTAGTTTAAGTCTTTGGTTCTTTTAATTGTGATGATTTTGGCTCACATTTAACAAAAACTGTCTGGTTCAGCTCAGCTACCAAATCTGACCTCAGAAGACTACAGAGGGTAGTCCGGACTGCTGAGCGAATCATTGGTACAACCCTCCCCACTCTCCAAGAATTGTACTTATCCAGAGTGAGCAAAAGGGCTGGCAAAATCACTCTGGACCCCTCCCTCTTTGAACTGTTGCCGTCTGGTCGACGCTACAGAGCTCTGAGCACCAGAACGACCAGGCACCGGAACAGTTTCTTCCCTCAGGCAATCCATCTCATGAACACTTGACAATAATAACACACACTATTTATACACTTATTTATCTAACACACATACTTAGTCTACATTTCAATGTGCACATAATATACCTGTGCGTACAAAACTGTCTACTGTTATATATCTGTACATACAATTGTCAATTTGTATATTGTTATTCCTTATTTACTTGTTCTTTTTAATTCTTCTTTTTATGATCTGTGATTTTTGTTCTGTCCCTGTCATTCTGTTGCACTGCGGTAGCTTCTGTCATGAAAACAAATTCCTCGTATGTGTAAACATACCTGGCAATAAAGCTCATTCTGATTCTGATTCTGATTCTAAAAACCCACCAATTCACTATCTCAACAAATTAGAATATGATGACATGCTAATCAACTCAAAACACTTGCAAAGGTTTCCTGAGCTTTCAAAATGGTCTCTCAGTTTGGTTCACTAGGCTACACAATCATGGGGAAGACTGCTGATCTGACAGTTGTCCAGAAGACAATCATTGACACCCTTCACAAGGAGGGTAAGCCACAAACATTAATTGTCAAAGAAGCTGGCTGTACACAGAGTGCTGTATCCAAGCATGTTAACAGAAAGTTGAGTGGAAGGAAAAAGTGTGGAAGAAAAAGATGCACAACCAACCGAGAGAACCGCAGCCTTATGAGTATTGTCAAGCAAAATCGATTCAAGAATTTGGGTGAACTTCACAAGAAATGGACTGAGGCTGGGGTCAAGGCATCAAGAGCCACCACACACAGACGTGTCAAGGAATTTGGCTACAGTTGTCGTATTCCTCTTGTTAAGCCACTCCTGAACCACAGACAATGTCAGAGGCATCTTACCTGGGCTAAAGAGAAGAAGAGCTGGACTGTTGGCCAGTGGTCCAAAGTCCTCTTTTCAGATGAGAGCAAGTTTTGTATTTCATTTGGAAAACAAGGTCCTAGAGTCTGGAGGAAGGGTGGAGAAGCTCATAGCCCAAGTTGCTTGAAGTCCAGTGTTAAGTTTCCACAGTCTGTGATGATTTGGGGTGCAATGTCATCTGCTGGTGTTGGTCCATTGTGTTTTTTGAAAACCAAAGTCACTGCACCCGTTTACCAAGAAATTTTGGAGCACTTCATGCTTCCTTCTGCTGACCAGCTTTTTAAAGATGCTGATTTGATTTTCCAGCAGGATTTGGCACCTACCCACACTGCCAAAAGCACCAAAAGTTGGTTAAATGACCATGGTGTTGGTGTGCTTGAC
>CM077232.1:13029907-13144907 GCA_039654775.1 Spinibarbus caldwelli
GTATGTATGTATATATATATATATATATATATATATATATATATATATATATATATATATATATATATATAAGGTCATTGAAAGTACATAGGTTGTTCCATCCATAATCCAGTTGGTGTTTGTTTTAGGGTATAAAGAGAATCCTACAGACTTTTTAAAAATACAGTTTATTTGCTCACTGTAAGTTTTTACAGTGTTTATTGTGCTGTACTATACTGTATGTTGTGATTTATACAATATTAAATGTTACTTTGGGAGCAATTCACCTGAACAAATTTGTCATAAGAGAAATTTTAGTTAAACTTCAACTTCAACTTCTAAATTATGTTATATACAGGTGCATCTCAATAAATTAGAATGTCGTGGAAAAGTTCATTTATTTCAGTAATTCAACTCAAATTGTGAAACTTGTGTATTAAATAAATTCAGTACACACAGACTGAAGTAGTTTAAGTCTTTGGTTCTTTTAATTGTGATGATTTTGGCTCACATTTAATAAAAACCCACCAATTCACTATCTCAACAAATTAGAATATGGTGACATGCCAATCAGCTAATCAACTCAAAACACCTGCAAAGGTTTCCTGAGCCTTCAAAATGGTCTCTCAGTTTGGTTCACTAGGCTACACAATCATGGGGAAGACTGCTGATCTGACAGTTGTCCAGAAGATAATCATTGACACCCTTCACAAGGAGGGTAAGCCACAAACATTCATTGCCAAAGAAGCTGGCTGTTCACAGAGTGCTGTATCCAAGCATATTAACAGAAAGTTGAGTGGAAGGAAAAAGTGTGGAAGAAAAAGATGCACAACCAATCGAGAGAACCGCAGCTTTTTGAGGATTCTCAAGCAAAATCGATTCAGGAATTTGGGTGAACTTCACAAGGAATGGACTGAGGCTGGGGTCAAGGCATCAAGAGGCACCACACACAGACGTGTCAAGGAATTTGGCTACAGTTGTCGTATTCCTCTTGTTAAGCCACTCCTGAACCACAGACAACGTCAGAGGCATCTTACCTGGGCTAAGGAGAAGAAGAGCTGGACTGTTGCCCAGTGGTCCAAAGTCCTCTTTTCAGATGAGAGCAAGTTTTGTATTTCATTTGGAAACCAAGGTCCCAGAGTCTGGAGGAAGGGTGGAGAAGCTCATAGCCCAAGTTGCTTGAAGTCCAGTGTTAAGTTTCCACAGTCTGTGATGATTTGGGGTGCAATGTCATCTGTTGGTGTTGGTCCATTGTGTTTTTTGAAAACCAAAGTCACTGCACCCGTTTACCAAGAAATTTTGGAGCACTTCATGCTTCCTTCTGCTGACCAGCTTTTTAAAGATGCTGATTTCATTTTCCAGCAGGATTTGGCACCTGCCCACACTGCCAAAAGCACCAAAAGTTGGTTAAATGACCATGGTGTTGGTGTGCTTGACTGGCTAGCAAACTCACCAGACCTGAACCCCATAGAGAATCTATGGGCTATTGTCAAGAGGAAAATGAGAAACGAGACCAAAAAATGCAGATGAGCTGAAGGCCACTGTCAAAGAAACCTGGGTTTCCATACCACCTCAGCAGTGCCACAAACTGATCACCTCCATGCCACGCCAAATTGAGGCAGTAATTAAAGCAAAAGAATCCCCTACAAAGTATTGAGTACATATACACTAAATGAACATACTTTCCATAAGAGCAACAATTCACTAAAAATGTTTTTTTATTGGTCTTATGAAGTATTCTAATTTGTTGAGATAGTGAATTGGTGGGTTTTGTTAAATGTGAGCCAAAATCATCACAATTAAAAAAACCAAAGACTTAAACTACTTCAGTCTGTGTGCATTGAATTTATTTAATACACGAGTTTCACAATTTGAGTTGAATTACTGAAAGAAATGAACCTTTCCATGACATTCTAATTTATTGAGATGCACCTGTATTATGGCTTTGCAAACATGACTTTTGTATTCTAAGAGAGCAGCTTGATATGTGTATGTAATGATGATTATTATGTTTACATGGGAGCCTGATTTGACCTAAAACCATCTTAAATGCATTTGGATATTTACATATTATTTTGGTCTGATATATTTGATTAGCATGCGGTAATGGCCAGCCATGATCCACTGTAGTGCTGGACAGAAGGATGACAGAGAGAGGAAACCATGGAGAAATACCTTCCTAAATATGTCCCATTCTTCACTCTACTGGCTCTGTCAGGACTCTTATTCCTGCTGTGGAATATCACTTCATTGGAAGTGAGTAAAAGTCAAGTCAAGTCACCTTTATTTTCAATACAATATAGATGGTATCACAAGAAAATAACGAGTTACAGGAACTCCTAGGGCTGCATGGTAAATCATATTTTAATTGTGATCACAATTTCTGCTTCTCTCGATTTATTAAGCAAAATCATCTTCAGAATTTGCCCTCCGGTGTTTTATACTGAAAAAGTTTCATTTTCATTTTGCATTTGCTTCATCTTGCAGTGGTAGCAAGTCTCCACAAGCTTTCATGGTTGCGGTTGCCAGATATCAAGTGTTTAAATGTCCCAATCAGAGCTTTTCTCTTAAATGAATACATTTTCTAATAAAAAAAGTCACATACTGTGTTTTGGATTGTTATAAAGTACAGCCATGCCCAGCCATGATCCACTAATGTATTGTTCTATTTAGTGAACAATAAATCAGTAATCCATCTTATTTGCAATGTGGAAGTAAGTAGTTCATATTTTCATTATTTGTGCAAGACTTACTACTTATTTATATGCTAGTTAACTACCTAGAGGAAGATAATACTACAGTTAAGTGGTTTGTGGTCAACATAATTAGTTCATTTGTAGATGTAAATATAGGATGATTTTCTAATTATTAGATTTAGCACACAGCAGATCATTCACTTATTGCCATGTTACAGTTTTGCTTGAGAAGAAACATATGAGGTTCTTACTGTAAGAATAAGGTTACTTTTAAAGTCAGGGTGAAAAGCATGTTCTGTTTTTTGTATTTTAATATCTCATGATCACGCACTCGTTTTCGAAGGTTATTTTAATAAGCCAACACAGATTAATCTTGCCCTCTGAACTTTGGAAACCTTCTCATCATGCTTCTCTGTAATGAAATTTCACTTTAAAGCTTCTGTGTTTTGTATTTTGCAGAGCTGGAACTGTCAGACAGTATCTACCTTCTATCAGCTTCAGAACAGCATCCAATCAGTCTTGAAGACCTCAGAATTTTTTCTACCGGTGGAGTTTAACTACTCGTTCTGTGCCCACCTCGGCCAGGAGCCCACTGCAGAGGAAGCCAGGGAGGAGAGCTATCTTCTCAAATCCATTGCCTGGCCAGTGCCGTCAGTCCTGGGACTGCCGTTACGTCAAAGTAGCGATCCTGCACAGAGCTATTATACGATCCAAGACCCTGGAGATCTGCAGGTGGGTGGGCAACTGGTAGTGAAGGTACAGATGCACAACTTTTTGGGACAGCCCAAAAAACATGGAGGAGACTTTCTAGTAGCGCGACTTCACACGCCAGAACTGGCGGCAGGTGTGGCTGGCCAGGTACATGACCACAACAATGGAAACTACACTGTATATTTGCCGCTGCTTTGGGCAGGTATTGCACAGGTGGAAATGACTATGATTCACTCCAGTGAAGCCGTGATGGTCCTCAGGCGATTGAGAGAGGAACAGTCGGACCGAGTGTTTTTCAAGAGCCTCTTCCGCTCAGGGTACCTCTCTGAGACCACTCTGTGTAATTTGTGTTTGCCGCACAAACAGCAGCCGCTTTGCAACTACACAGACCCCCAGACCGGAGAACCCTGGTTCTGTTATAAGCCTAAGATGTTGGACTGTGATACACGGATTAACCACTCAAAAGGAGGGTATAAGAAACACCTTCTCACTGTTTATGAGTCACAGTTCTTCCAAAGGTGAGTGAGAAGTTAAACCAATTTTTCAGCATTATTTAGAGTAGTGGTTGAGCGATACAGTTTATTTCTTTTGGCCGATGCCAACATCTGCTGTGTATAGAATGCAGATATATTATAAATATTTCAGTTTAATGATGAACATACAGCTTTTTTCTACTTTCTTCGTGAATGACACTTTAATTTTGTTTTGTTCTAGTGGAGTAAATATCAAAATTCCCATCCATTCTGCAGGGGTGGACAATGTGACTGTTCAACCTGCTAAAGGTATTGTGGCACATGTAATATTATATTTACACTGCTGTTTAAAAGCTTGGGACTGTAAGATTTTTTAAAAGTTTTTGAAGGAAATCTCTAACTGAAGCTGCATTGTTATGATCAAAAACACAGTTCAGTCAAGATCACTCTAGATACACTCTCACATACAGATTGTATTGTTGTTGATTCATAACAATTGTCTTTGGCTGTATTTGGGGTTTCAGCTTTGCAATAAATTATTGCTGAGTCTGCGATTAACCTCCCAAGGTACCATCAGCATGACAATAGTAAAACAACTGTGGCTGTCCACGTTACACAATAAGTTAGCTTTTAATTGAAAATTATTTATGAGGATATTGCAGTTAATAGAGACAATGACTACTATGTTCGGACTGCTTGCAATGCTTGTCATGAAACAGTGATCTGAAATGGAGAGAAAGAAACATCGAACAGCAGGTGCACAGAATATGTGGAATAAATAATACTGATGTCAAAAGAAGGAGGGTTGAAGGTTTGTTTGTGAGCTTGGCCAAACTGAAGAGGTATTAATAGTGCCATGTATACTGCATATATCTGGCTCAGATCAGATGGGAATCACAGTGTTTGGAAAAGGTGGAACAGCTGATAAAGAACTGATAGCTGAGATATGCCTGAACTAATACTTGCAATTGATTGAAAGGGCTTTGTTTTGTGATAACAACCAGCTGGATGTACATTATCCCGCTTAATACACGGCTGCTTGTCACGAAAGTAAATAATTAGACATGAAACATTGATCAGCGACAGCGGAGTGATAAATGGTCAAGATGACTCGTAGTACCTGGATGAGCCTGTGTTATTAGTTTTACAGGTTCTTATCGGGGAATAACACACCCTCGGAATGTTGTGATTGACCAATCAGAATCAAGTATTCCAGAGAGCTGTGTAATAATGTGCAATATTATTCAATTTAAAATGTTTTCTATTTTAGTATATTCTTAAATGTAACTTATTCCTATAATGGTAAAGCTGAATTTTCAGCAGCCATTACTCCAGTCTTCAGTGTCACATGATCCTTCAGAAATCATTCTTATATGCTGATTTGGTGCTCAAGAAATATTTCATATCATTATCAGTTGTTGAAAATGTTGTGCTGCTTAATATTTTTGTGGAAACGGTGATACTTTTTTGTAACAGTTTAAATGTGTTTACTTGTTATTGTGATAAATTTAATGCATGCTTGCTGACCAAAAGTGTTAAAGGGTTAGTTAACCCAAAAAATGAAAATTATATATTTATGAAATCCAAGAGCTTTCTGACCCTGTATAGACAGCAACTACTAAAATAAAAAATGACAAAAATAAAGTTATTTTTGTTTTCTTTGTGCACAAAAAGTATTCTTGTAGCTTCATAAAATTATGGTTGAACCACTGATGTCACATGGACTATTTTACCGATATCCTTACTACCTTTCTGGGCCTTGAACGTGGTAGTTACTTTGCTGTCAGAATTTTCATTTTTGGGTGAACTATCCCTTTAATTTCAAAAAAAAAAAAAAAAAAAAAAAAGAAAATTTGAAACTTACTGACCCGAAACTTTTGAAAGGTGTATCATTTTAAATATATAAGAACAGTATTAACAGGTTTCAGTTCTCATCAGCATTTTTGTCTTTTTTTTCTCTCATGATTTTCATTTTTTCTTTTCTTTTCTTTTCTTTCCTTCCAGTACAAACCAAAGGGATGCACCTTGAATTCACTCCTTCTGGGTACTACTACCAAGGATCATGGAGGCCACTGAGTGGTGCCGTCATGCGTCAGTTTAATGGCTCTTCAGTCATAACACAGTGTCTTCGAGGGAAAATGGTGTACATGTATGGGGACTCCACTGTGCGACAGTGGTACGAGTATCTCATTGCCCATGTTCCAGGTCAGTAATATTACTCTTTTTAAAGATGTTGATTGATTTGCAGTGGTTTTTGTTGGCTTTGACCACATCTCCAAAATGTTTTCAGCCAACCCAATGTCAAAAAAAGCAAAGCATGAAAAAAATAAGAATATATAGTATAGTCATATTGAATAGGTTCCATAAAAAGTACAATGTGAATGTAGCCTGAGACAAGTGAAGTAGAGATATGTGTTTGAAGTCAAGGGTGAGTTTTTTTCATATATCTTCATGCCAAATAAGCAAATATCTACATCTCACCCTCTGTTTTATCTCACAATATTACAGAGTTTAAGGAATTCAACTTTCATAGCCCGAAGAATGTTGGCCCGTACATGGCAGTGGACAGCAACCACAACATACTGTTGAGATACCGCTGCCACGGGCCACCAATCCGCTTCACATCCGTGTCCTCGGCTGAGATGCACTACATCTCAAATGAGCTGGATGGCTTACGAGGGGGCTCAGACACAGTGGTTGTGATTAGCATCTGGTCGCATTTCAGCACTTTCCCAGTGCAAGTGTACATACGGCGCCTACGCCACATCCGCAGGGCGGTGATCCGACTGCTGAACCGAGAACCGGCGACTTTGGTGCTGATCCGCACAGCCAACCTCCAGAAACTGGACCCCGAGTCCAGCTTGTTCAACAGCGACTGGTTCTCCCAACAGCTTGACGCAGTGCTCCGAGCCATGTTTAAAGGTCTGAACGTCCAGCTGGTGGACGCCTGGGAGATGACGCTCGCCCACCATCACCCTCATCAGCTACACCCTCCACCTAACATTATATCAAACATGGTTAACTTCATTCTATCGCACATCTGCCCAGTGAGGAGAAAGAGAAGGCGGGGCTAAACTTCTCAAGTAGTATTTGTGGGCAAACTTGAGGAACTGGTGAGACCTAGCGTTAATCTTCCATACCTCTTGTCTTTGGGATCAGCTGTTTTGCTGTCTATTCAGATATTATTTGCTATCTGTTTGGGCTTGCAAATGTTTATAATGATTTTGCTGGCAATATTAAAATGCAAAACCACCATAACAGTTAATGTAGCCCTTTTAACTTTCATGGCAATAGCCTGAGGTATGCAGAATCTTTTTTTTTTTTTTTGTATTGACTAAAACAGAAGTTTTAAAATTTTCCTAAAGAAAATAGATTATTCCCCCATAAAACATTTATAGTAATGGAGCACTTATCATTATTGATTTTACATTGGACTCTAGCAGACCTCTTAATCTTGAATGAAATTCAGATTTCAGTAATGTGCTTTTTTCCCCAAGTCCAGTGACAACAAATGGATGAGGTTCTGTTAATTATTTCTAAAATGATTCTCAAATCATTTCAGCATATTCACATGGTCAACAGGCAAAAATCAAACTTATTTGCTTGTACTCCAGTCAGGGATGTGAGTTGGGATAGTTCATCCAAAAATGAAAATCCTGTCATCATTTATTCACCCTCACTTTGTTCCAAACCTGTATGACTTTCTTTATTCTGCAGAAAAAAAGATAACTTTTTTATTATTTTTTTTTTTTACAATACAGCTGAGTGCAAAACAACACTGAACCCAATTAAGGACAAAAATCATCAGACATTTTTAAATAATCTTCTTATGTGTTCCACAGGAGAAAGTCAGTCATACAGGGTTGGAATGACATTAGGGGGAGTAAATGATGACAGGATTTTCATTTTTGGATAAACTATTCCTTTAGGGAAAAAATGAAGCCATCAACCTCAAAGCTGCAACTGAATAAAAAGGAAAGATTAAATTATTTATGTATAAAGCAGTTTGTAAAAGGAAAAATAGAGAATTACAGAAGAGTAATTACTATTACAGAAGTTATATGAGAGCATTATGAACTATGAGTGCAAGCACAACTGTTTCTGTGCCTTGGTAAACAGGGATTGTGTTAGTTGGTTATTATCTGTATCTGTCCAGCTGACACGTAGACCAAGTGTGGTCGAATGACAAAAGTGTAAAGAGCATGCAGGTTGCCGTCTTTTTGGATATAATGGGGAACCAGTGTCATCCAGAGATATGAATTACATTAGTAATATGAATGACATTAGTATTAATTTGGTCTGTTATGCCCTTGATAAGTTTTAACATAATTTCTCCCATCTGCATTTACATCTGAAAGATCTGAAAATGTACACATTAGTTATACCATATGTTCTGTCTGTTACATTTTATGTATCCAAATGCAATGTAAAACCAGTTTACACTCCAAAAATGGTTATTCAGATTTTTTTTTGGAAGAGTTGTTTACGATCAGTTCATGTGCCTTATTTAACACTACCTGTTTTTGAATTCATTTGTTCTATTCCATTTTTATGTGATTTACATCTGTGAAATTGGGTCTCTGTACAAGGGTTTCTACTGCATTTTTGTTTATTTATTCATTATTAATATTTTTTTGCGCAATGGCAAAGGAAGTTCTTAAAGTTCTTCATCCGTCCAGTGTTCATGACTCAGCAAAATAAATTCATTCTTAAGCATCCACTCTGCTTTTGTCTAAACATTTCTGAATGATCTCTGGCACTGCAGATTGGTAAATTATGTTTTGATGCAGTATGATCCACTCAGATGAGAAAATATCAAATATTAAATTGTTGTAGAAGGAATAAGAATTTAATTTATTAAGTAAATGAGTTTTGTAATAAATCTGAGAATAACTGAGAGATAAAAACTCTTGAGTATTCGTGAACACATGGATACAATATATTAAAATAATACAAATTCATAATGAAAGATTGAAAAAAAAAAAAAGCATGGCAAAAGTCAAAATAACAAATAAAACCCAAAACTGAACTTTTTTTGGAGCAGGATGTCCTGGACAAAGGTAAGAATAATAAATTATGAGAATTCGAAAGTGTTGTTATTAATTATAAAACAAATTCAAATATATGTAAAACTGTCCTTCGTACTAACTAGTTTTTCTTTTTTTTTTAATAGGTGACATTCACAAGTGTTCTAAAATAAACCACAAACTGGGTGAAGGACAATTTGGCCTTGTGTGCCAAGGCACTCGTGGCACGGATGGACTTAAGGTTCAATTTTTTTTACATGCATATTTTTGCTAAAAAGATCATATCAACGTGCCCTGAGCATCAGACATTCATGAAATTTGGCATGTTTCTTCAGATTATCTTCTTGTTATGCATGTGTTCCATGTTAAGTTTAGACACTGCACACAAGATCAGTCACTAAGGGCCTCACTCAAAAATACATTAGCCTACATCTCCACATGAGACCTTCAGACTTGGCGCCAATCCAGGAATCTCAGTCTTTTGTTTACATAATGATTAATGTCATATAATCATTTTATTACAGTCCTGTAAGGGGCTGCTTATTATTTATGGTGACCACGGGCATTCAAAGAAGTGAGAAATAAAGTCAATCATTTTTTAACCTTTGTTTCACCATGTGGATGAAACACCTTTCAGGGCCAAAATGGTTCCCAGAAACCTGTTTTGTGTGGATCACACCATCTGCATTTCCATTCACATCTCATTCTACTGAATGCAGTTTTTTGTAGCACCACACGGGGCCGGCAGTGTACTATCACAACAACATATACAGCAGCCTAAGCGGGAAAGTAGTATACTACTGCTTAGTATATACTATTTTCTACTATTTTTCAAATAATATTGGAAACATCATGTAAAATACAACAGTAAACATTTCAAACAGTACTATATTACATTGTTGTCAAATGTGACCTCACTACATAACTTAGGAGTGGTTTTTAGTTGTCATCTAGAAAAAGGTTTATTATAATAATTTTGTCTGTCTGATAGAATCATAAATAATGAGGTGTTAAAAATCACAGCTGATAACACCTCCACCTCATATGTCTCACCGGAAACAGGCCAAGTTGCGTGTGTATGTTTATTTTGATGTTAATCAAAAATTTCCAATATAACAGTACAGTTCAGTGCATATTTTGTAATGTATGGGTTTTGACTAAAACAATTTCATGGTATGGATATGTAAAAAAAAAAATAATAATAAAAAAATGTATTACAGCTGTTTAATAAATATTTCCTAAGAAATACATATAATGAAAGAGACTTCTAAAAATTTATTTGGAGACATTCTGTTAACAGTATGACAGAAGCTGAGTGAAGAATTATGATGGTAACAAGTATATTGGATGGAAAGCACCTTTTATCAAGATGCATTTGAAAACAAGCCTTTTAAAGAATGTACAATCATACTAATATGAATATGTAACATTTTGTGCGTTATTAACAACCGTATTAATTGTTGCTACAGGTACTAGTGGCACATGACAATGACCTGAACTCTAAAAGATTTAGATGATCTCTGTTTATGATATATATGGAGGCTCTACTGGATGACTGATGATGGAGGGGAAGTTTCTGGTGTACCAGTTGAGGAGAGTCCCTTTCGGTCCTCTGGATGCACTTTACACAGCACTGGTATCAAGCCTGAGCTTCTTTTTCCTTTGCCTTCTGTTCCCGTTTATACCTGTGGGGAATAAAGAGCTCATATATTGAACATCCCCCAACTCAGTCACACACCTAAATTACACAATATGCTGGAAGACCTGGTCTGCTTTATTGCTACCAGTCTTGTTAAAGTGTAGATAAACAAAACGTAAGCTTTGTTCACAGCAGATAAATGTGAAGAAAAAAAAAAGTTCTTTAATGGCACAACAGCAATAAACCATACTGTTTTATTTAGAGAGAGGGTGGAAAATATCAGTCATCAGAAATAAAATTATAAGTGGTTTGGGTGCAAAAAAACTTCAATAATAAAAAATAAGTACATATCAAGAGGGAAAACATAATATGTACATAATATATAAATATACCATTTTAAGTGTTGCCTGACATTTAATTAGACTATGCAGTTCTTTCCTTTTATAAGCTCTTTTATTAAAAACTTGATTGACGATTACGAGGGCATGTGCATTTTTAAAAAACAATTATGATGTGCACAGATATCATTTATAATAAACACACGCAAAAAAATCCTATAAAAAAAAAAAAAAAAAAATTCATGCTGACTTTAAGTTTCACTTTTTTTTGTCACAGCTATTATTGACTGATCCAGAAATGAATCACATGCAGCTGTTGTGAATGACGTGATATCAGATGGCTTTTACGCAAGGCATGATGCACTTCACTGCCAGACTGTTTGCGTCAGCTCAAGGTTTGTTTGGAAACTGGACAAAAGTCTAAAATCATGAACATTCACCTTTTGCCTGTTTCCCCATTTAATTGAATTTATAGCATGTATCGTTGTAGGTGAATGAGAGTACTCACTTCCATATTCTGTAGAGCTGTGATCCTCCTGCACCTCCAACAAAGAAGTTTACAGCAAAGAGATTCCAGTTCTTGGGTATAATAACCAAGGAATACCTGGACCAAATAAGACCTGAAAAACAGAGAGTGAGGGAGATTAGGATCTTTGAATTGTTCAGGGTTTTTTAAAGAACTGGTTACTGTGTGAGATATACCTGTGGCTGTCAGCACAGCAGACTGGGAGGTACTGAGTTTCTCTGCTGGACGTGTCATGTCTGCTAAGCCAGCTAAGACCAGACCCTGTGTGAAATCAGAAATGAAACAATTATCTATATATAAATAAATAAATATCAATCCAAAGAACATCCAGATCCTGTGTGTTATTAAACTTACCCATTTAAACATTGGTGCCCAGAAGAAAACAGTCTTTGGACCTAAACAAAAAGCAAATCAATACAGTTAAACTCATGTTTCACACGTCAAATGTTGACAGAGAATGTGTGTAATTGTGACAGGTATCAGGTGTTTCAACTTACAAAACCTAAAGTACTAACACAGAAGAGAATTATTAGGTGCTTAAAAAAAGATCTTTACACTAAATACTTGTTCTTGCCATTACACTTTTTGGTTGTGTTTTGTTACCAAATATGTATAATATCTTTCCTAAACGTAAAGAATTTTTTTATTTTTTTTGTGGTTTAACAGCACTATAGGACACAGACTGTGACCTGATGGTTCTGTGTACCACACCATGCCAAAGCTCAGACTTTCATTGATTTTCAATAAGAAATACAATATACACTGGCAAATCATATAAACGTTTAACCAATTATGGATTATTATCTATAAACAGCCAATGTTTAAATATTCAATAAGACTAAATGCACTGATTAGCTTAGTGGAGTTTGAGCCATCAGTGATCTACATAATTACAACAGATTTGTTTTAGAAAATCTAAAAATCTGCATTAAAAAGACTCATTTTAATATCATTTAATAAAAGATCAGTCATCTCTAGCACTAAATATGACCACCTCCCAAACGTGAAACTGAGGTCAAAATCTGTATGCCAGTACTGTTTTTTTTTTTTTTTTTAGATTCCTGTCAGTCAACCTCTGCTTATCAACACACATGTAATTTGATCTCTATTTATTGTACCTAGAACTATAAACACATTAACTCCTTTTAGAGAACTCATGTGAGATTATTAGAACAGAAAATAATTTATTTTCAGTTACAGTTACCGAGAACAATTTCTGTTTCTCAAGGGCACTTTCCACAAATACAGTACACTTTGGTGACCCATAACTTTTTTCTACTTTCTCTTTCATTACATGTAGAATGGATTATTGTTTAAAATCATAAATATATAATACTAATACTTAGTAATTATATCTGGAAAATTACAGTCACATAAATCAAGACTTTTGACAGCATTTAGTCATGTTGCAAAATTTGAAAACACAAAAAATATTTTAAATTGGTAAAACATATTAAAAAAATATTTAATAAAACAAGTTTAGGCACATCTTTTCCCCAATCAACTGTTTAAAATGAAAAGAGAGTGTTATTTCTCACTTATGTATAAATATGCTTAAAAAAAAAAAAAAAAAATCTAAGCCTCATTTTGTACTCAAAATCATTGAAAGTGACAAAAACACTCATAAAAACAAGTATGGCAAGACCAGAACTGCAGACCAGTGTCAACAATACACCACGGTTTCCATGCAGGAATAAAAAAAATCAGCAAATAAAATATAATAATAAAATTCTACATATTATACAATGGCTATAATTCATTACCATACAGTTACACGTCAAGCACCTTCTTAAAACATTTTCTATTTCTAAACCTCAATTCCATTCTAGGCTATGCATCTAAGGAGACTAATTCTGATCTATTCGTGCACCAAGTTCATTATTACCTTTATTTTAAAGCACTGGAGTCACTCTGTTTTTGACCTTAAACAATGAGACAAAAACACCTGCTCAGGTAGCAGTCTCTATGGCTGCACCGTCACTTCAGGGTGTGCTGCCACCTCAAGAGGTTAACAGGATCAGTCTCACTGACAAATACTCTAACAGCATGTGTGTTACCTGCAGGGTGGTTATAAACAGGTCTCAGTTTAGCCGGCAGCATATGCTCGATCCTGTCGAGGATTCTGTGGTAAGAAGCTCTCAGTCCCACCATAGCCATGATGACTGCTAAACAAGCTAAATGCTACCACTGCACGCACGAAAATACCGCTGAGGACGCGCAAAGCACTCTGCTGCTATTGACCCGTGATGTTACCAAAAGGCAAGAGCCCGCAGTCAGGAAAACAAAACCTTTGGACGAGCATAAAGTACAAAGTTACGATATTGTCCTACTTTCGACCTTGCTAATGCAGTTTACTGCTATGTTGTCGTGTAAAGTGTCAGTGGGGACGCGTCGCAAAGCTAATTGCGTCATGACGCGATGAGCCGCTGAGGTACATGATTGGTTAATGTGGTCACGCCTCTTTGTGTGATTGGCTGGAAGGAGTTCGCACGCTCTTAAAGGGCGGGGTCTGCACAGGACGCTTTGAGAAAAGAAGCTGTTTTAAAAGTTCCAGGAAGATTGTTGTGGAATGCAGGGCGTGGAAGTTAAAAGTTTCCATTCATTTCATTAAAATAAATAAATAAATAAATTAGAAAACGCCCTTCACAGTATCCTTTTGGGAGCGAAGAGAGTAGTACAACAATAGCATGTTCGGAACAAACATTTGTTGATTAATCGATTGATTTGTTTTGTTTAACACCATATGTGTTATTTAAATATACTGCATTGCGTTTATATTTCTAAATATTTTTCATATTTTAAAACTATATTTCCAATCCAATGGCAATTTTTAATGAGTGTCAATTATTGTCGTCCAGACCGCTGCTAAAATAGTGTTATTATTGTATCTTTAAATCCTTTATATTCCTGTATTTTTTTTTTTTAATCTTTTTTAAGTGAATGGGACATGTTGCTTTTCTCATCGCTTTTAAGTAAAGACCAATCACCAGTTTCCATTTTTTTAACTGGAAGACATTACTATGAGTGGTTTTCATTTGCACTCAACTAACACATTTAAACTACTGTTTTTAATATTTAAATGTACAAATACTTTAGATGACACAAAAAGAATTGTGTTGAGATTTGAATGCAGTCGGTGATTCTCGACTCGGCGTAAACGCTGCGCAGACTTGACGCTCTCCAGAGCGCGCCGCTCTTCACAGTCAACACGCTGCGCGTCTCTGTCTTCCATTGGCTTTGGGCTCGAGATGGATTTGACGTACCAGAGCAGCAGAGGCTAAAGCGGATAGCCAAACAAGAAGCGCAATATTTTTACTACACCTCAAAGCAATCATGCACAAAGTGTCGGGAACGGATCGCCGCGGGGGTGTCGATATCGAGGAGTAATATTCTCTCATTCATCCAGCATCAGTTGTCGATGAACTTGTAGAGACTATTAGGCGCTGTAAAGGGAAACAATAATAATCAAACGCCACTGAAGGAAGACAAACACACAGGAAAAGCGTCTGCTCTCCCCTTTTCATCCATGCATGTCTCAGCGTTAGAGGTTTAAACACCATGTCCTGCTCTGGCAACCTCATTTGGGATGTGCGAAAACGCACCATTGGATGCACAGATCCATATGCGGTCAGGACAAATTATTTAGGTAAGAAACTACCACCAATATCACACCGATGCACTTGAAAATCAGCTGGGAGACTTGTTGACCAAGACTTTGTAGGTGACAGCTGTCATCTGAGCTTGCACACAGGACAGGGACACTGGTTAAAGATCATCTGACCTGTTACTCTGATGCTGATCTGTTTTATCTGTGTTAATTGGTAAATTTTAATACAGAAAAAAACCCCCTGAAATGTCCAGCTGATTTGTCTGGGAAGAGCTCTGTGTTAAATTGCATTGTGTTGATTTTTTATTTATTTATTTTTTTTTAAGGGGGAGTACTACAGATGAATTGGCTGTAGTTTTCTCCTTCCTTTTCTGCCTCGTGATTTTACCTATTTAAAATAATAAAATATGCAAATGATGCATATCTTATTAAATATGCACAATTGCGTATATAAAAAAGTGAAGAAAAAGACACAAATGTTTTTATTGTTTAATGCTGTCAATCCTTCATCAGTCCTTTGTTCAAAAGGTTATGTTCCAAAATATCTAAGCAAACATTTGGCATATAAAAATGAACCATTTTTAAGATAAAATGAACCATAAAGTGCAAAGAAAACCACTCTGACATTTGAGAACAATATAGTTTATGAAGCAATATCTAAAAGTACAAGGATGTACCTGTCATGAGATATTAGTAGGTTTGTGTATGTATGCAAATTGGTTTAATAACTGTAGACAGAGGGTTTCTTTTTATACGTGTGACCTTATTGTTCCATAAAATTTCAAGGTTCTTGAATTGACAAACACCAGTAGCTCTTGATTTATGACACAAAACATGTTCTGTTGTTTCTTGAATAATTTTCAGTGTTAAGCACATATTGAAATGGTTCGCAGATATCTTTGATTTATTGCTATATATAGCCTATAGGACTGGGATTGGTAAATCTGGCACATTTTAGATAGATTTTTATGTAGTATTAATGTGTATTTATTGTCCCTGATTAAATAAATAATTAAAAGAATGAAATATATAGCTTAGCTCTTGTTTAGAAAACCCTCAGTATTGCCATATCAGGATTATAAAATGCTTCTAAAAATGTTCATAGTCATTGTTCAAAACCGGTATTTCTTTTCTTCAGTGGAACACAAAATGAGTTATTTAGTGGAATGTCCATGCTGTGCTTTTCTATACAATGAAAGTGTACAGAGACAGAGGATGTTAGGCTCTAAAAAAGCAGCATAAAAGTACCACAAGCCTAGCCCATATGATGTTTGCACTATATTACAAGTCTTTTAAAGTCATATAGCTTTGTGTGAGAGTTTGAAATAGAATAGTGATGACAGAATTTTCACTTATTACTCTGTGGCTCCATAATCTTAATATCATGCTTTATGTAAATAAATAGCAATTGTGCTCATGGCTTGACAGTGAAGAGAATCTGACATTATCTGATCTTTAAAAGTAATTTTCACTTAAATCACCAAAAACAATCTGTTATTTTACCCTACTGGTGAATTTGTAGTTCTGTTATGTAGCCCTCTGCAACATAACACTTGAGCTGAGAGACCTGAGAGAAGTGTCAGCCAGTCTTGGCAGACTTCAAAGCACGCTTATGTAATAGAATCCACCTAGTCTGACCCAAACAATACCAGTTTAGCTCATTTCTTTTCTGTACCCTAAGAATTGGATGCTGAATTCTAGGCCTATGTGATTAATGGATTGTGCCAATATGTTCAGTCTTTGGTGTCTGTGAGCTGTTTTACCCTGGATCTCACATTCAGATAGTGATGATAGCATCGTTCAGAGTGTTCTGTATTTAGCTCGGCTCTCGTTCATGTTATAAAGCCTGCCAACGCTAACGGTTAGAAACACATATCAGCCAAAAAATCAACACAGAGTATCTGTTTTATGCATTTGTGAATGGATTGCGAGTGGAATTTAACCTACATTCCTACAAATGTTAGCAACTTCTAGTTAAGAGTTTTTGCATGAATTTCAGCTTTTGTTTTCTTGGCAGACCATTCTCTGTGAGGTTTTATATCAATGCATAGAGCAGTGTCATCTCAGGCTACTGCTGTTCTCCAGGCTCGCACCATTGAAAATGGTTGACCTAAGTTTGGCACTTGCTATTTGTAGCTCCTTATTACACAGGCTGAAAATACAGCCATGGAAAGATCTGTCTTTTACCAACCACACACAGATATCTGCATGTCAGGAATAGAAACATAAATGTTATTAATGTTTCTTAATGTAAACAGTGTTGAATGTGACTTGGTATTGTAGTTTCTAAGCACCAGTATTGTTGGGTTATAAATCACAGTATTTGCATGTCAAATAATCTGAGGTAATTTATAACAGATTAGACAAACAAAAACAAAACAAGAACCAAATCAGGGTGGTTGACATTATTACAACAGTGTATGACAGGGTGTTTTCCGTCTTTGTACAGCGACTCAGCAAATGTAGGAGGTAATGTAGTAGTGTTGTGGCAGTTCTCCAAAGCAATGAAGATATCAGCAGCCATTATCAATCATTCCAGCCTTCTCAGCCACATAATATAGTTTTATGGTTGCTTCAGCTTAGATTTACACTATAAATGAGCTTTCAAACTTAGATTTTTGTGCCTATTATTCATGTAAACTTATATAGCTATTGTATAGCAAAGCTCGCCTTAAGAGTGAATGTATTTTTTATTTGATCAAAAATGCAATGAAAAAATTTAGAATTTAAATTAAATATGAATTGAATATATTTTAATTTTAATTTAATATATTTAATGTAATATATAAAATTAATTTATTTTGAAATGTAATTAATTCCTGTGATGCAAAGCTGAATTTTCAGCATCCATTACTCCAGTCTTCAATGTCACATGATCCTTCAGAAATCAATATCCTGATTTGGTGCTTAAGAAACCATTCTTATTATTATCAATGTTGAAAACAGTTATGCTGCTTAATGTTTATGTAGATATTTTTTTTAAAGGATTTTTGCAACATTTATTTTAAATTTATTTTTTATTTTTTTATTTTTTGTAAGAATTCTAAGAAGCATTTACGGTCAAATCTAAATTTTCTTGTTAAATAAAAAAGTATTAATTTCTTTAAAAAAAACATCTCACTGGGAGAAACCTGTTTGGAAACAGTCAGTTGTGCAGTTATATTTGGTGATGCTAGTGGCACTGAAATTACATCTTTGAAGAACTGAATTGAATGTGGGACAGGTCAAATATATGTCCTTGTTCTTATTCTCTTGTGTAAATTAACAGACAAGCAAATGATCTTGGACTTGAAAACTGCCACAATAAAATGTATACATTTTTTTTTTCTTTATAGGCAGAAGAGAATTTGTGCAACGACTGAAGCTCGAAGCTGTTCTCAGTGTGCACGATGGATGCGTAAGTCTGTAAAGTCTTTGTTTCACCTGTAATGAAGTCTCTAGTTGTGTCTGATGCTCTTGCCCCCCAGCAGTCTTTTTTTGTTGGCTAATTTTTTTCCTTGATAAATGTGGCGGTAGGAGAACGTGCCTGTCTGGGTTATTTTGTCTCAGGGGAATCACTGTGCTTGTATTGTGTCTGAGTGTTGTGTGTGCGTCTCTTTCTACCCACTTATCAGCAGCTCCTGTTCTTTATCTGTCAGTGATTTTAAACTCAAAGCCTGATAGGTGCCAGGCAGCCATTGGGGACGTCATTTTGTCAGTGCTGCTTTTCTGCTGGGACATCCGACAAAGCCATGTACTCTACTTTAATTGCAAGCCTCGCAAATAAACACTTCAATATAACCGTTAACAGGGTTTAACAGACTGGAGGAGGTTTCATTTTGTTTGTGTCAGTGAAAACGATTCTGTATTTTGCTATTATCTGGTAAAGTCCTTCATACTGAGTATGATAGTAATAGTGAAGTGACCTTTGTGAGCATTTGTGACATAAAGATGGGTAGAAACAGGAAAAATCAGGAAAAAATGGCAGCACTTTAATATGGTCTACCAAGGGTTGATCACAATAAGCAGAGACAACACATGACCTTTGTAAAGACCCTGCTGGTAGATGCCATAATTACACCATCTGGCTGTATCTTTGAATGTATTGTGTATTCTGAAAAAATACACTCGTTCAAAAAATTTGGGGTCAGTAACATTAAAAAAAAAAAAAAAAAATTAAATAATACTAAAATGCACATTAAAGTGACATTAAAGATTTTTATAATGTTACAAAATATTTTTTTTATTTCAAAATAAATGCCATAATTTTGAAATTTCTGTTTATCAAGATATAGAAAAAAATCACAGTTTCTAAGAATAAAGAAATATTTCTTGAGCACCAAATCAGCATATTACAAAAATCTGAAAAAATATTTTTTCTATTTTATTTATTTTAAAATGTAATTTTAAATTGGTTTTACTCAATTTTTAAATCAACTAATATGCTTTGGTATGCATAATTGTTGTTCCAAACTTATGAGTTTCTTTCTTCTGTTGAGCACAAAAGAAGATATTTTGAAGAATTATGGTCACTGAACAGTTGACGGTAGCCATGCAAATAAACGGTGGTAAATGATGGCAGAATTTTCATTTTTGAGCTATACTTTTATATGAGCATAAACAACTAAATAAATCAATGATAGAATGTGTAATTGGGTTGCAAGTAAAAGGTTGCAGATGTAGCATCTAGATGGTTAGCTAGTGTTCTAAATCTAGCTGTCACTTTGTAGGGGATAAATGTTGATTTAAATTTCCCATAAATTAAAGAAAAATGTGTGTTTGACCATAAACTGCCCTTGCATACATATCTAATTCTCTCCCTAAAAAAGAACATGCAATTTGTGCCTTTATTGTTTCACAAAAGCTATTCCTATTTATGGAAATTGCTAACAGATGCAGTTTGTTTATTCCGTTTGATCAGATGGCGTTCCTCATTCACTCTTTTTGAACGGTGTCAGCTGATGTGTAAAATCAAGACAAATGCACAGAAAACCTGCTGTGCATTTTTAACTGCAAGAAGAGATTGGTGTCTTTTATCACCTGACTTTGGGGTGACGTTTCAGGTTCCATTCCAGTCTCATTTAAAGCACACTATCCACATCCACTAATGACAGTTCAGGCTGCTTTCAGCACTTATTATTTTAACATGCAGTGCATCTTACTACATCTAACACAATCTAATTCCATCTCCCCACTACACAAAGCAGAGCTGTAGAGTGAAAAGCAGAAGAGCAGAATGAGGGATAAATGCTTAATCCCTCCCAGTGATGTTATTTTAGAAAGGCAGAGGTCAAAGGAAATGGACCCTGTGTGATGAGGTTTGAGCTGCTCTAGAAAGAGGAGGAAAAGCGTGTATCAGCCTTGAGTTAATGAAATATTGATCGCTTGCTCTTAAAGGCACAGGCAGCACATGCTATCTCAGTCTATTTCAGCTCTAAAACCTTAAAGCAGGATTTTATGTGATGGTTAAAATAATGATTACTATATCAGTGGTGCTGTGTTAATGATCTAAAAAATAGGAATTACTTTCTTCTGTGGAACACGAAAGAATAGTTATTCAAAATATCTCCTTTTGTGTTCCAAGGAATAAATTTTATGTGTTTTTGTATCTATGATGACACAGTGTTAAATTCTGGTGAACTATTTCTTTAAAGCAATTGATGGAGATATACTAAATTATGGCACAGTTTATTGAACAGAAGTTTTAAGAGCAAAACATTGGTGTTTATATTAGCTGGTATTCATGTTTCTTTAAAGGTTAACACCATATCCTGGAATGAGACGGGAGAATACATCTTATCAGGTTCCGATGACACTAACTTGGTTATCACAAATCCTTACAACAGAAAGGTAAGTTAAAGACAGATTCTACAAAAAAAAAAAAATGTAGTTCACTTTAGTAATGTGTGCTGATGTAGGCAATATTTTAAAATATTGGATTATTTTGAATCACTGGCATACAATCAGTGCTATATTGGTTATTGACTATATTTGAATTTTTGAAGTTTTAAATCTAACTTACATATATGTATAGATGACCTTTGCTGTCGTCTAATACTCATTTAAAGTGAATCTCTATGAACTAGGTCATAATTTAATAACACTGTTATTGTAAGCTATCCATTTTCTAATTATTTATTTAGATTTTTATAGCATTTTATTTTTAATTTATTTAGATAAAATAAAATTTAGGTTCAATTCTATAGAATATATAATTTTTAATATCATCCATTTATTAGTTATAGGCCATAACATGAAAATAATTGTCATCTGTATCGATCAATATTTGCCATAATTTTCTACAAAAGAATCTAAAAAAGTGGATGAATTGAATTCTGATCATTTTAAAATGTTAAAGCTTGATTAAACCAATTTTGTTGACGTTATTTGTTATTTGTTGACGTTTTGTTCAGTTATATTAAAATTACCATACTGTACTTTTGCCTTTAGGTCAAGGCGACTATTCGTTCAGGACACCGGGCCAACATCTTCAGCGCAAAGTTCATGCCCCACACTAATGATCAACAGATTGTGTCCTGCTCAGGAGATGGCATCATTTTCTACACACACACGGAGAAGAGCCAAGAGATCAACAGGCAGTGCCAGTTCACCTGCCACTATGGCACTGCTTATGAGGTACGATGTTATTTAAAGAGCACAAGTGAGAAGGAAATAAAAGCCTCAAAGCGGCATTGGGAATGTTTCTCTGTGTCAACCATGTCTTTGTTTGCAGTTGACGTGGTGAGGTGGAGGTTGATGTCTCTTTCTGTTTCTGTCTGCAGATAATGACGGTGCCAAATGACCCATATACCTTCTTGACCTGTGGAGAAGACGGTACAGTGAGGTGGTTTGACTTGCGGATGAAGACGAGCTGCACAAAAGAGGACTGTAAAGATGTAAGGATTTAGATTTGAACGTGTAGTAGATAGATACATCATCAAATACTGCATACCCAAAAGCCCAGTATGTTTCTTACTGGTAGTGCTCTGGGGAGGAGCTGCTGTACTGATCTGAGATCAGGCTCCCCTCCCACACCTTCAGTCTCACCATTGCAGCTGGTGAATAACGCTGATGCAGAACCTGCACCTCAGATACTTTTCTGAGGAAGCAGCCTCCAACCTTGATTTCTCAACCCAGAGTGTGTGCAGTGAGGACGCTATTACAGGGCTCGCAAAATTTAAAAATCCCTGGTAGCCCTTCGGGCAGGTACTCTTCAGATTTCGGTAGCCCGAAAATTAATTTAACTAGCCGAAATAATTTATTTATTTATTTTTTTTAATATAGAGGTCTAAATGTCAATCAAAAATATTTTCAATACACAAATATCAACAAATATGAAGGAAGTAATTTTATTTCACCGTTTACAATGTATCTGCAGAATTTTTAAAAATAAATTTAAGGCAATTTATGAACCTTTTTAAGAGCTGCACAAGTAAAATGAACACAGTATGAGTGGGGTTGGACAACCAGTGTTGCCAACTTAGCAATTTTGTTGCTAAATTTAGCAACTTTTCAGACTACCCTAGCAACTTTTTTTTCCAAAAGCACCTAGCAACAAATTTAGCAATTTTTAAAATTTATTTGGCAACTTTTAGCAACTTCTGATAAGTGACTCAGACAATAAAAAGGTACACATTTTACATCCAAATTACACAAAAAGAGGAAACCAAAGATGCCTAGCAGAATACACATCACGTGAACTGAGTTTGCTGCTGTTTGCAATTGTTCAATTTAATAATAATAATAATAATTGTTCATTTATGATACACTTTATTAGTAGCTTGTACTTGTGATTGTTGATCAGTTAGTACAATGCAAAAGAGTCTAGTAATTTTCCAGGACATTATTATCCATTGTAACCCTGTAACCCGAAAACACAATGCGTAATTTAAAATCCAGGTAAAAAAAACAATATGGAAAATTCTTTCATATTAACATATTGTAGTAGATTGTGCCCTATTTTTACAGACTTTTCTTGGAGTGTAGCATACTAACTATCTACTAATACACTGCTTAAATTGTTGAGAATGTGTAGTATTACTAGTTTACTAGCTATTAAAAAAACCTAAATTGTAATCATTCAAAAATGTGTGTGTTCAATAATTTATTGTATTTAAAAATACAGTTATTTATATTTTAATATTATATTATGCATATTATTTTACAAACAAATCTAAATTAACATATATAAAATATATATTTTTGCTGAGATTTGATGTTGACACAATTTTGCTCCGTGATTATGCAATGAACATCACAATGTCATTTAGCAACAAATTGACCTTCCTCTAGCAACTTTCTCTGAAAATTAGTTGGCAACACTGTGGACAACGTCTATGGTAACATACAGTATTAAGCCATAAAATGACATGATTTACAGTTCAGATACAGGTTTTAACAAAAACAAAAATCTTATACAACAGCATTTCAGCCTTTAGACCATTTTTATGAAAAGGGATAAATCAAGCATATAAATTATTATATTAATTTAAAACGAATAAATATTACTGTCTTAATTGTTTAGATTTTTAGAAAGCACATTAACTTCTTTCTCATTTACAACTCTGTTTGCTGCGTAAAAACATGGGTCGATATTTGCATTGACCTGACCATAAACAGCAAGAAAGGCTTATTGGAAATGCCAATTCATTCTCTTTAGGAGCGGCTTAATATAGTGGTTTCTCTCAGAGAAACTCCCTGTTAGCGGCTGTACACAAAGCAGCGCCGTCTGCGCTCATAAACGCTGCTTTATCAGGCATTACGAGTAAGATGAAATAAAAATGCCAACAACACATTTCTGAGGACAGTCGGTTCCCTTCAGATACATTCACATAAAGACATCTGTGCCGCGTTTTGACTTGAAACGTGCAGCGCTCATATTTATTCAATTGCATCATTGGCTTTTGAAGTTTAATACAGCTGTATCGGCATTCTTGTCTTTCCGTCCCCAACTGTAAGACCTTTTGAAATTATAGTTAAGACATTTATTATACCATTTAACGTATTTAAAACTTTTTATGGCCTTAGGTTTGATACAACTAAATTGAATTGTTTTTAAAGACCCTGCGGGAGTCCTGTATTTAAGGTAGCCCGTCGGGCAGGGCAGTGATACATTTTGGTAGCCCAACTGGAAGACACAATAGCCCCGGGACGTCGGGCTAGTGATTTTGTGAGCCCTGTATTAGCCTGAGGGCACAATTGCTTTCTGTTGCTATTAGAAGGCATTTTTATGCGAGGCAGAGACAACAAGCACACTGCTTGTATGTGCTGTTTGGATCTCTGCTTGGGTTCTGCCAGTGGCAAGGCTTCAGCTGTTGAATAGGTTTAAAATATACAATACATGTAAAGCAGGATTTTGAACCAATTCACAATAAATAAATAAATAAAATAAATGTCATTTGGTTGGATATTTTGTTATCTAATGGCAAGGTTTTTAACCTTTATTATTTGTGAAGATACTACAAGGGGTCCTTGAGAATCTAGATTTTTTTTTTTTTTTTTTAGTATAAAATATACATAATAATGTTACAAAAGATGTATGCTTCAAATAAATACTGTTCTTTTGAACTTTCATCAAACAATCCTGAGAAAATATATCACAGTTTTCACAAAAGTATTAAGCAGCACAACTGTTTTTGACAGTGATTATAAAAAATGTTTCTTGAGCACCAAAAAAAGAGCACTAGAAATCATATTGGAATGATTTCTGAAGAATAATATAACTCAGAAGACTGGAGTAATGGCTGATGAAAATTCAGCTTTGTCATCACAAAAATAAATTAGATTTTAAAATGTATTAAAACAGAAACCAGTTATTTTAAATTATTATATTTAAATCGTTTTTACTGCATTTTAGATCAAACAAATGCAGCCTTGGTAAGCACAAGAGACAATGATTACCCTTTTGAACATTAGTGTACATTATTGATTATATTCCAAATGATACTCTCAATCAATCGTGTATCTAAAAAACAGCACCGTTCTTTCTATTTGACCTTTGTGTTTGATTCAGTAATGTTTATTTAAAGTTTTCCTGATTCATAAGTTATTATCCACATATTTATTCCTCTCTTCCTCTCATTCCCCACTTTCTCTTTTTCTCTTCTGTCCCTGATCAGGACATTTTGATCAATTGCCGGAGAGCCGCTACCTCAATATCCATTTGCCCCCTGGTCCCCTACTATCTTGCTGTGGGCTGTTCAGATAGCTCAGTGAGGATCTATGACAGAAGAATGCTGGGAACAAGAGCTACGGGTGAGAAATGATTCATGTTCAGCGTTTCAGCCTTTTGTTCTTCTGTGTATCAGGTTCACGGTGGAACAAATATGTGCCACTTGATTTAATGATCTTTTATATTTAGCATTTGGAGTCAGATATGGATCTGTGTCCTTTCTGTTTCAGTTACTGCAATGAGAGGTCTTAAACTCTCAGAACTCTGTGAAACATTCTGTTCTTCATTTTAAACTAGAAAGAAGCCCAAAGTTTTAAAAGATTTTTTTCAAATTTTCCTAAAAAGGATTTTCTGTTTGACTAGGTAACTACATGGGCAGAGGGACAACTGGCATGTGTGTACGTTTTGTCCCAGCCCACCTGTCCACCAAATCCTGCCGCGTCACCTCTCTGTGTTACAGTGAAGATGGACAAGAAGTGCTGGTCAGTTACTCCTCTGACTACATCTACCTGTTTGACCCCAAAGATGACCAGGCCAGGGAGCTCAAGGGCCCTTCTGAAGAGCGGCGAGAGGAGGTAAGCAGATATCAGGAGGATGTTCACTGGCTGCTTTTACACTAGAGCTTATAGTGTGTACCTGAGGTCATTCATTCATTTTCTGATTTTTTAAAAACATTGTTGATCATTTGCTTTACATCGAGATAAAAAGATAAAACAAAAAAAAATACAGTATCTGATTTATTGTATTTCCCTACTTCAGAAACATTCCCTTAGCACAGGATGCTAATAGGGATTAAAAGTGAAGAAAAGTGGAGAAAATAAAGATTTAAAGCACCCTGTGAAAATATAGACAGAGAGAAAGATGAGAGTGAGGATTTGTGTAGAGAAATGAGAGATTTCAAGTGTAGACCAGTTGAATAATTAATGGGAAATCAATTAAATCAGATGACTAGATCACAAGAATACAGTGTCTCTTGTCATTTTCACATTGTGAGAGCAGAACAAAAAGGAAAAGAATCTGCAACACAGCACTTGACAAGACTGCAACAGCTCTTGCCACAGAAGTTGTTGTGATGTCAGTGTCACATTGAAATACCAAGCATTTCAATATTTAACCATAACATGGGCAACTTGAGGTTTATTATAAATGCTTTGACTTTTAATTTTTCAAATCAAATGTTTTCATGCTGAATTAAAGGAACAGTTGACCCAAAAATGAAAATTTGCTGAAAATGTACTTGCCTTCAGGCTATTCAAGATGCAGATGAGTTTGTTTCTTCATTGGATCAACAGATTTGGAGAAATTTAGCATTACACCACTTGCCCACCAATGGATCCTCTGCAATTAATGAGTGCTATCAGAATGTCCAAACAGCTGATAAAAACATCACAATGATCCATGACTAATTTCTCTGGAGAATGCAATATTATGGATAGAAGACTCATTTGAAGTTTTAAATGATGGATTTGTTTTGTACAAACACACAGCTTTTTACTTCACAAGATGTTAATTGATGGACTGGAATCGTGTGGATTACCTGTGGTTTATTGTGATGTTTTTATCTGCGATGTTTTATTTGTGATGTTTTAATCGGTTTTAGACCGATTATTGGCCTGGCCGATATCAAGCATTTTTATGGTTATATCGGTATTGGTAATTTTTAAAACCGATTTGCCGATAAAATTATTTAAAAGCATTTAAAGAAAGTTTTTGTGAGAGCCCTTGTTATTCTTAATTTTGACATTTAATTTTCATTTTTACATCAGACACATATATCGGTTTAAAATATCAGTTATCGGTCTACTTGATCTGTAATAATCGGTACTGCCATCGGCCCTGAAAAACACATATTGGCTGACCTCTAGTTTGAACTCTCATTCTGACGGCGCCCATTCACTGGAGAGGATCCATTGGTGAGTGAGTGATGTAATGCTAAATTTCCTCAAATCTGTTCTCATGAAAAACAAATTCATCTACATCTTAGATGGCCTGGGGGCTGAGTGTGAGTAAATTCTCAGCAAATTTTAAAATGTGAATCTTAATGGTAAACAAGCATGATTTTAATGTTAACTTTACTAGTATGTAAAAGCATGAGACCCATGCATCCTCAGGTACATATACTTGACTACAGACACCAGAGTGCTGCTTGTTCACTCTGAAGCATTCAGACTATGTATCATGTAATGAAATTGCAACCTTTTGTGGTTTATTAATCACATAAGACCATATCCTACTTTCGATTTGAATTCCATAATTTGTGCAGCCCTAATGGAAATGGAGCCAGACATCTGAAAGTCAAGAGCGACTGGTCTGGAGGCAAGTGTGTGCAGTTAGTCTGTTCACGCCTAAAGCAAAATCTAAATAAAGGACTTTTGAAGTTCTCTGCGCTCTTGTCTCATGCACTCTGTATAATCCTCAGCAGTACTGTGCTTCAGTGGTGCAGTTTGAAATTAGTTTTGTAGAGGATGTCAGAGAGGATGGATCAAATGACATTGATGCTATGGTTTAGGATGTGGATCACTGCTTGCTGCGCTGCTGAGAGATATTTCCTTGTTTTGACTGATTCTGGCCAGGGAATAAAAATATGCAATAGGGAATTTTATATCTTAATACCATATTGATGTTTTAATAAATGTATCCCATGAGTAAAATTTTATAGTAACACGGCATGATTACATGATCTTAAATATATTTTTCAAAGTACAGTTCATTTCTTTTATCTGTAAAACTTTTTTAATGAGGAAATATATGAGTGAGTGCAACTTTAAGGGAAAGAAAAAGCAAAGGAAGTTAGACAGGCTTTGCGATTGTTACATTGTGTACTAACCAGGCGTGATGCAACACATTTCCAGCAACAATTATCTGTCACAATGTTTAGAATTTTTGATACCAGTGAAGATAATCACAGCCAATCCACCAGAAGCATAACATCCATGCAGATTCATTTAAAAAGAAGTTTCTTTCTCTTATGCTCATTTATTTGGTCAAACATCAAAAATATGTATATTTTGTTATGCATATATACTTAAACATAAAACTCCTTAATTTAAACTGCCAGTATATGTACTCCTTCTGTATTGGGACTATAGTGGTGAAATTTGCTGGGTCACTGCTCCAGTCCCTTCAGCTGTCGTACGGTGTGATCAGCTGTGTCCGGATCCCCTACGATCAGATTCCTTTCCAAATAGAGGTGCAGACACACGCAGAGCTCCACAGCTGAGACAGAAATAGGCACCCAGTGCACAATGACTGCCAGTGAGAGTGAAGGAGCTCCTGTTGACTTCAATAAATCTTTGCAACACCAAGATTTTACTCAATTGTTTTGCATTCAGTGAATGTGGAGCTAGAGCAATGTGAAATTGTTGAGGGCTTAGTATGGTTTACTTGTATGTATGGTATTCAAACTCATGGTAGGCAGCAGAGATATTAGAGAGGGGCCCTCTTACGACCTCTTGTAGTATATCCTATTCATTAGAATGAGGCCCAACCATTAAAAAATTGTTCCAAAGGCCCTGCTGGGGAGATGTAGTGAGGTAATGTAATACAACTACTGGTTAACTTGGTTAAATCAATCAAGATTGTTTAAATTCAAAACATTATTTAAAAAAAAGATACTGCAGGTTTTACTTAAAATAAACGGTGCTTTGCATTAAACCACAAGCACCTTAACAGGCATGTGTCCTTTCCAGCCTCTTAACTAAGTAAAAAAAGAATAGCTCATTTTATCCCTCCATGAGAGAAGCTGCAGTGCTCATTATTAGATTATTTTTAGAATGACCACTTTGGTCTCTGATGTGCTTTGTTTGGTCTAATGTGGCTGTGTTAAAGCTGGTACTTGTCTTGTTAATGCACCCTAGCACCCAAAATAGAGTGTCCTGACTGACTGAGATGGTAAAAGTGTGAGAGTTGAGGCACGTGGCAAAGTGGCCTCAATAGTTTATCCCATCAACATCCCAAGGTCTTTCACTTTTTTCAGACCAAAGGCCCTTTGTTGGATACAGAAATCACTTGATACATATTGTAGAAAATTGAGTGTTGCTTTTTAAAGGGATAGTTCAGCCCAAAAAAACCCTCAAAAGCTCATTAATTACTTTCTTCTGTGGAACACAAAAGAACATATTTTGGAAGAAAAATTCAATTTTTTTTTTTTTTTTTTTTTTTAAGTGTATACAAAAAAAATCAGTGGGTCCAATGTTGTTTACATTTCATTACATTACATTACATTACATACTTTATTTAATGGCTTTTATGCTAAAGCCAGTGCTAAAGCCAGCTCTCGTTGAAGTGAACTTAATTTTTGTCTAATGCTTAATTGTTCAAAAATTACTTACAGACCTCTGGTTTCAATCCATGATGGCAATTCTGTTTCTCTTTGCATTGTACAGTAGCCAAACCCTCTTTTACCATTATGCGATCTGCCCTCATTTAAATGTTTGTTGGTCATACTTCCTGAAAACGTGCCGGACTAGATGATTCTAAAGTGATGTCAAGTCTCGGGGTAGAGAGTGTTATTTTTAGGGCGTGTGAGAGGTTTTGCCTGTGACTGACAGCTTGTTGATGTGTCTTTCCACAGCTGAGGCAGCCCCCGGTCAAGCGCTTGCGTCTGAGAGGCGACTGGTCGGACACAGGACCGCGCGCTCGGCCTGAGAGCGAGAGGGAGCGTGATGGTAAGATGAGAACGCGCAGGCACGACCTATCGGTGTCACAAATACTTAACACACAGCAGCACAGATGGTACATATACATGAGTGAATAAACACTAAGGGATTTGTTTACAAACACACTTATTTGTTGACTTCAGATTAATGCACCAGAAATAGATCCACAGATATGCGTGTTCTTGTACTTGTCAGAAATCACAAATCTTTAATTTAATTTAATTTAATTTAATTTTTTTATTTAATTTTATTTTATTTAATTTAATTTAATTTTATTTTATTTTTTATTTTATTTAATTTTATTTTATTTTATTTTATTTTATTTTATTTTATTTTATTTTATTTTATTTAATTTAATTTAATTTAATTTAATTTAATTTAATTTTATTTTATTTTATTTTATTTTATTTTATTTTATTTTATTTTATTTTATTTTATTTTATTTTATTTTATTTTATTTTATTTTATTTTATTTTATTTTATTTTATTTTATTTTATTTTATTTTATTTTATTTTATTTTATTTTATTTTATTTTATTTTATTTTATTTTATTTTATTTTATTTTATTTTATTTTATTTTATTTTATTTTATTTTATTTTATTTTATTTTATTTTATTTTATTACTAACAGATATAGTATACAGCAGCTTATTTTTATATGATAATCAGCATTTCTTAGTCTAGACACACTCCATCACTAATGAATTCTGTAAGACATGAAAAGTGTAATCCGTCCCGCACTGTTTAATACCTAATGGAAGCATTTCATAGTTATTCCAAAATTTTTATTTAATTTATTTAATTTTATTTTATTTATCCGCAATTTCTACTTAGCCTCACACCAACAGAAAGGTCTGTAAAACTTAAAAACTGTATCAAATTGTTAAAGCATCAAGGCATTGTCTACCATAGTTGTTTACCACAACTCATTTGCACATCCACTTCAACTCCAGCTGTCTCCTCCATGAACAGAGCTGTTGTCCGCACTGGCATTCTCCTCCATGTTTTTAACAATCTGAGGCCTGGAGTCTCTAGTGTCTCTCAATACATCTTTAATCTCTCTCAGTACCTCCAACTTTGAATATCAACAACTTAGTCTGTCTAAAGGGAGCTTATTAGCTTTTCACAGGGATTTAGTCCAAAGACTGCTTCTCTTCACTACTTCCTGGCATACTGCAGCTTGCTCTTGATATAAATAGCAGACTTCCAGTGCTTCTGCTTTCTTTGAGTGAAATGATTTAGGTTCTGATCTGGTTTGATATTGATCATGAAGAAGTTTGTTGTCTTTGTAGGAGAACAGAGTCCAAATGTATCGCTCATGCAGAGGATGTCGGACATGTTGTCACGCTGGTTTGAGGAGGCCAGTGAGGCCCAGAGCAGCAGAACACATCCTCAAACTCGACCCAGAGGTAAAACAGCTCAGGTCCACACTGAATATACACACTATGAATATACTGATATATTCTTCAGACTTTGAAAGTTCTTTTTCGTTCTTCGATTTGAAATAGAAAGAATTTCCATATATGTAAGCAGCGGTATACTGTGCAAGCTCGTTTCCACCACGTAATAAAAAAAGGTAATTGCGACATTTTATCTCACAGTTCTGACTTTTTTTCTCAGAATTGTGAGATATAAAATTGGAATTGTGAGTTATAAAGTGAGAATTGCGAGATACAAACTTGCAATTCTGACTTTTTTCTCAGAATTGCGTGATATAAACTTGCAGTTGTGAGTTATAAAGTCAGTATTGTGAGATTATAAACTCAGAATTGTGAGAACAAAACTCAGAATTGTGAGATTTAAACTCGCAATTCTGACTTTCTCAGAATTGTGAGTTTATAATCTCACAATACTGACATTATAACTCGCAACTGTAAGTTTATATCACACAATTCTGAGAAAAAAAAGTCAGAATTGCAAGTTTATAAACTCACAGTTATGACTTTTTTTCTTAGAATTGTGAGTTTATATCTCACAATTCTGACCTTATAAGATGCAATGGTGAGTTAAGTCAGAATTGTGAGATATAAACTCACAATTCTGAGAACATATCAGTCTTTTTTTCCCCTTCAGAATTGGACATTATAGCTCATAATTGTGAGTATATGTCTAACAATTTTGAGAAAAAAGTCAGAATTGCGAGATACAAACTCGCATTTGCAAGAAAAAAAGTCAAAATTGCGAATTTTTATCTTGCAATTCTGACTTTATTTCTCACAATTTTGAGTTTATATCCCGCCATTCTGACTTTATAACTTGCAGTTTTTAGTTTATATCTTGCAATTCTGACTTTGTAACTTGCAATTGTGAGTTTATGTCTCATAGTTTTGAGAAAAAAAGTCAGAATTATGAGTTTGTATTACGCAATTCTGAGAAAAAAAGTCGCGAGATGTAAACTCGCAATCGCGAAGACAAAAAATCAGAATTGTGAGATAAAAACTCGCAATTACCTGTTTTAAAATAATTTTATTCAGTGGTGGAATCGAGCTTCCATAGTATACTGTTAGCGAACATACCGACAAACATAACATACAGTACCGACCTATCAAAAACAAAATAAACACAAAAAATGACAGCAGCAAGAAAACAATAGTTGGTCATAGTGATGTGGATATGTTTGCACAGGCTCTGTAATTAGGCATTTCAATCCAGTCAAGTAAAGTCAAGTTTATTAATATAACTTTATATACATTAGATTTTTTTAAAGCAAGCAGTTTTACTGCATTAAATATAAAAAACTGTGTCAGTGTTGCTTTCAGTTAGAATTACAACTTCACTTTCTACAATAAAGCAGCTCTCCATTGTGATCATGTTTTGACTTGCATCTGACTTGATGTGGAAATGTTCTCTGGGTGAGGCAGAGCCCCAGAGCACACCTAACTATTATGATATAATATAATAATCTTCATGGACCAGTGGTAGTACCATGGTACCATATAATTCATCTATTTAGCTTGAAGTATATTGTTGCCATAAAAAAAAACTTCCACGTGACTTACATTGGCATTGCACAATGCATTGAACTCTTTGGAGGCAATTTCAACTCAATACTCTTCGTCAATAAACATCAAAAATTGAATGGTGCATCGAAGCATGTGTCATATGAAAGAGTGTAAATTCTCTCATTAAATATTCTCTACCTAAAAAAAACGACACAAAATCAAAATTAACTCTTAAATATATATTCAAGATTTGATGATTTGTCTCCAGGTACGGCCACTCAACCAGAAGGGACATTTGCAACCTCAGAAACACACACTCAGGCACAGGAGCCCTCTGAGGTCTCAGCTGAAGGAGCGATGGAGGTGGAGACGCCATCCTCTGAACCTCCTCCTACACCTGCTGCTCCTCCTGCACCTGCAGAGACTCTCCCCAAGTCTGTCTCCTCCTCCTCCTTCTCAGGCTCCTCCTCCACTGTGACAGCTCCTGCCCCCTCCAGCTCATCCTCCGTGGAGAGTGCTGCCTCCACCTCTCTCCTCTCCTCCCCAGACACAGAGCAGAAGAGCCAGGATGAAGTTACGCCCACTCCCTCGACCACACCCACTCCCTCGGCCACACCCACTCCTTCAGCCACACCCACCCCATCTAGAGAGGCAGCTTTATCTGGTAAGTCTGTCACAATTGGCAAAACACTGAAGACTGCATTCATTTTTAAAAGGAGGCAATGACCATGTTTACATGCACATAATGTCCCATTTAAAGTCCATTTATTGTTTAAACTTTTATTTTAAAAGTAGATATTTACATGCTTCACAGCTATTTAAAAAAGGGTTATTGTACACATGTACACTACTGTTCAAAAGTTTGAGGTCAGTAAGATTTTGTTTAAAAGAAATTACTTTTATTCAGCAAAGATGAAATCAGTTGATTAAAAGTGACAGTGAAGATGTTTATAATGTTACAACGGTTTCTGTTTCAAATTAATGCTGTTTTTTTGCACGTTCTGTTTATCAAAGAATCTTGAAAAAAATCAACTCGGTTTCCACAAGAATATTAAACAGCACAACTGTTTTAAGAAATGTTTCCTGATCACTAAATCAGCATAATAAGAATTACTTCTGAAGGATCATGTGACACTGAAAACTGGAGAAATTTATGCAAACACATAAAAAAATTACATTTTAAGTATATATTTAAATATAACAGTTATTTAATTTTAAGTCATATCTTACAATATTATTGGTTTTACTGAATTTTTAATCAAATAAATGTTGCCATTGTTAGATTCCTTTAAAAAAAACTTATTCCAAACCCAAAATTTTAAACTGTAGTGTATGCTATACCAGTAGTAATCAGAATTTTCTTGTGCATGTAAATGCAGTCATTGTATCTCTGCTCCATAAAGATGATGTCCTTATAATGAACTTTCAAATCAAATTATTCTCATTCCATTTATATAATTGGTCCATTTATCATGTCTGCTATAAGTTTTTCTACCATCCAACACTATGCACTTTCTTTTTTTAAGACCTATGTGTTGACTGATTTGTTGTCTTCTGGTGGGGTTTAGTTTTTGAACATTGTGTGGTGTTAGGGCCTGCATCAACAATCCCACAAAGAGAAGCAGGATGCAACCTGTAGTGTCTTTTGTCTTCTTTTTTACTGAATGATAAGGTCCCTCCTTTTTGCTCATCGTGCCATCGCAGCCATTTTTTATGTGTGCGTTTCTTTTCATGCCCATTGAACATGTGTGGACGTGTGAGTGTAATGCACGCTTTTTTTTTTTTTTTGCGACGGGTGATGAAACCCTGCAATCTTGTCTGACATCGCTCAGCCTACAGCTTCAATCTTTAATTTGCTCATTTACCCAGCATTCCTCCTTATCTATGATTTGCCTCTCTTCTTTTTCCCCATCCCATCAATTTTCCCATCCTGCTCTTCTCTCTCCCTCTGACCCCGCAATGTCAGAATATGGTCCTCGCAGGCTGCCGGTAAGTTTAGTGTGTAGACGTTTGCAGAGGCTGCTTCTCTTGTCTGACCCCCCTGGACAGGGCAGACGCTCAGTCCCTTCTGTACCCGCGACCTCAAGCCCAGAGAGCTCAGCCCAACAGGCTGCTGCTGCTGACGCAGGCCCCCCTGCAGGTTACCATCTCCACCCAGCCTGCATCCCCGCTCTCCTTTAACGTCCTGACCCCTCTGGCTGCCTGTTTCATGGCTGTCCTGGTTTGCTGCTGCACCTCTGGCTATGGAGTGGGTTCCTCTTCCCCTCTAACACACATCTAACTGCTGGTCATTCACGCTCACATTTACCAACAGCAGAGCTCTGCTCCAAAACATAGTGAGCTGCCCACCTAGGAGACATTTTTAGACATCACAGATACACACCTGACTCAAAAACTGCCCAAAGTCATAATTCCTTGTACTTTGTTTTGGCCAAAATATTAGGCAGTATAACACACACATTATTATGAAATATTATCGAAGTTTTCTATTTTAATATATTAAAATGTAATTTATTCCTGTGATGGCAAAGCTGAATTTTCAGCAGCCATTACTCCAGTCTTCAGTGTCAAATGATCCTTCAGAAATCATTCTAATATGCTGATTTTGGTCAAGAAGCATTACTTTATTTATTAGTGTTGAAAACTGTTGTGCTGCTTAATATTCTTTGTGGAAAACATGATTCGTTTATTCAAAAGAACATCATTTATTTGAAATAGAATTTTGGTAACAATGCAAAAATCTTACTGTCACTAGATCACCTTAATGTGTCCTTGGTATGTAATGGTTTACCAAGGACACATAAAGGTTTCCTTTCGAAGGAAAAAAATCTTAGTTTTGAACTCTTCTAAATCATACAGTAACTATTGGGACAAATTGACTTCATAGACAAGTGTCCACATCAAATGCACCTTGATTTAGGACAGGGCCTTAAAAGGTAGCTGCCTGTGAAGCAGCTTAATAGATCTTGGAACAGAGCTCAGATGTCAAACATATGCATATACTGCCATCTGTTGATCGATTCACCTGGAATGCAACCACATAATTACATATAAAGTTGGTTTGTACTGTTTGATGTTGGCAGTTTTTTAGTCTCCAATTTAAACCTTGAACATTGATTCAAGTTTATCTTGTTCTTTTCATACCTTCTTTTGTTGTTCTTCCCTTTGCAATATTCTGCAAAATACTTCTTAATGCTATCAGCGAGTGTGATGTGTTCAGTTATTGTAGACACATATGAAATGGTTAGAGGCAAACTGAACGGATTTGTTGTTTATGAAGCCAGGCACTTCAGGAAAAGTTAATTTTATTCGATAACCCTACTGTGTGCAATGTATTTTTTTGAAGCGTTGCACTATTAGTTCTGCATCATTCTGATGGGTATTCGCAAACGCTTTCCAAAAATTAATGACTTCTGGTTGCTTTGTCACTGCAAGGCACTGTCAGTGTAGGTCTGGCATCTTAATAAACTTTTCTGCCACCATCAGTCTGAATCCCTGAACTACGGATTGCTGTGTGACTTGTTTATTCTGCCTGAAAGTGAATACTGCATTAAAGAAGGCTGTGCATCAGTTTGTTCTTTATAAATTGTGCTCTTGTATTTGCTCACCTCCTGGATGTCATTTCATGTTTTTTAAGGAACGGCCTACTCAATCTGTAACCCTTGGCTTTGTGTTTTTAGCTCAGAATTAAGCCTCATAGACTCATCTTTACAGAGTGTGTGGCTTTTGAGTTTGTTGTGGGAAGGTTTTTACCCTGCCTGTGCTGCAGTGTGTTTCCTGAGGATTTAGTTCTGCACTTAAATGTTTGTACTGGCTCTGTTGTTTCAGTTGTTCAGTACGTCTTATTTTTGTTTCAGATTCTCCTTCATCTGTGGTAAACAAACAGCTTGGATCCATGACTCTGGATGAGGAGCAGGGTGCGTCCTTTCCTCTTTTTTTTTTTTTTTTTTTTTTCCTCTACTTTTGCTCATTTTCGTTCAGTCCCTTGCGTCTGAGCATTTCTGATTGAAGCTGCTCTTGTCCTCAGTCATCTTAAGAAGATGTCCTCTCAGTAAACAGAGAAACTTCAGAAAGATACAGAGGCTTTCTGTCAATCATTTTCAGTCAGTGGACATACTTTTTCTCCCATTCTGGGGGGCCAAGTTCGTATCAATGTCTTGAATACATGATTATTTCCCTCTTACTCTCTACTTAATGAGTTCATCCTCCATGAGACTGATGTGGCCTTGTAACATCAAAATTTAGCTTAAAGGGGTCATATCACATTTTTTTTGTATTGATCTTTTGAAGTCAACATTTATTATGCTATGAAAACATTCTGAAACATACTAGTAATTACATAACTTCAGTCCCAGTTCAGAAATAGTATTTAACGAACCTAAGCTAGAAAAATGAACAGTTATGGATTTTTAAATGTTTTGAAAAAAGTCTATTATGCTCACCAAAACAGTAAAATAATAACAGTAATATTGTGAAATATTATTGCAACTCAAAAATAACTCTTTTCTCTTTTAATATACTCTAAAATGTAACTTATTCTTGTGGTGACAGCTGAATTTTCAGCAGTCATTACTCCAGTCTTCATTGTTACATGATTCTTCAGAAATCATTAATTATAAATGCAAAAAAAAAAAAAAAATGGTCCTTGACTAACATTTATAAAAAAGTGTATGATATGACTCCTTTAAAATGACTTTGCTATTCTGCTTTGGAATATGGAATGTTTCCTGAAAACCAAGGAAACACCAATTTTGGAGATGTTTCTTCTTTACGGCAGTCCTCTTTTCTCCATGTCTATACTGATATCTGCACTTTTTTCCCTTCAGAACAAGAAACCATAAATCCTCTTATTACTTTCACTTGCATTGTGCTAATTCTCTTTGCTGTGAGGTAACTGCTTGCAATTGTTGAACTTTAACAAAACTATAATCTAACATTTTGTAGCCTGAAATCTATCTGCGCAGCTCACTTTTCCACATATTTTTTTTTATTTTCTCCTTATTTGTCTACACTAGGCACTATGTTTGCCACAATATAAATAACAGTAAAACTGCATGATTCTCAATAGCACAGAAAAGTGAATAGGCTGTTATGCATCTTTACTTAAAATATTAAACATTAATGTACACATTAACAAAAAAAAACAAAAAAAAATCTAATATTTCTCAGTGAAATCTGAGCATCTGAAGCTGCCATCTGTGCCATTCTGAATCAAGGTATTTCTCAGTACTATCAATATTGCAGAAAGACTGGTATTGGTACATTGTTTCATTTTAGTATGACCTAGACATCTCTACTTGGCATGATAATCACATGCTAATATTTCAGAAAAGCTGCTTCTGTGATTAACTGCAGTTGTGACAAATGTAATGTTCCTAAAGAAAGCACTCTTTCTAAAAGCTCAGTTTTACATCCTACATGTTTCCTCTGTCTTCCCTCCAGGAGGTGCAGAAGCTGCAGGACATGTAATCAGTGATCAGAGTATAGGTGTCAGTGAAGCTTCCCCAGACACTACAGAAACTGTGCCATCCACATCAGCGTCTTCACTTGGCACCAGCCCCGGCAACAGCAGCGGGAGCAGCAGCACTCCTCCAGGACCTGGGCGGACTGGCACAGCAGAACCAGTCCTTAGTCTGCACTACAGCACTGAAGGCACCACCACTAGCACCATCAAACTGGACTTCACGGATGAATGGTGAGTGACCAGAGAATCAGCCTTGACCTCAGCACACAAATCACCTCCACAAGCCTCTAAAGAGCCTTGCTATAAAATACCTAGTTAAAAAATAATAAAAATGTGTACCACAAAATAATGCAATGAAATGCCTTTCTGTCGCATTGTTCAAACAACAAACATACAGTAGGCTACAACTAGTGTGATCCAGTTCACAAGCAAATGATTCTAAAGAACTGGTTCTTTTAATGAATCACTCATAAAGGCTCACAAATTTACAAAATATAATTTTGAATCCATCTAATAAAAAATGAAATTAAATTATTTTTAGTCATGTTCAACTCAAAATGAAGTTATGTGTACATAAGGTTCTGCATTTGAAGTATTCATTTTTGTCATGCTTTCAGATTTAATCAGTGGTGTTGTTGACACAACCTAAAATTAAAAACCGTTATCATTAATTGAAATAAAGATGAAATAAAACAAATATTAGTTAAAATGAATTTGAAACGATTTTTTTTTTTAATTACCTCAAAAAATCTTTTGAAAAAGTTTGAAATGTTGCCTTGGCAATTAAATAAAATAAAATAAGTTGAAGTTGAAGTATTAAAATTGCTAAACCTGAAAAATTGCTAAACCTGAAAAACACGGTAAATAGAAATATTGTTCATGTTAACTGAAAGAAAAAAAGAAAAATTAATTTGCATTTATTGAAATAAAGCTGAAATAAAATAAAAATATATACTAGATGAAAAAATATACTAAAAAAAATGAAAATGAGAAATATTGCCTTTGCAACTAATACTAAAATTACCAAAACTAAAGTAAAAATAAAACTAAAAAGAAATGTCAAAACAAAAATGAATAAAATTACAAAATACACATTACAAAATGACTAAAACAAAAAAACAAAACTGAAAATATAAGCATTATAATATATTTTGTCATTATAATTATTATAATATATTAATACATCATTATAATTATAACATTATAACTCAAAATATTAATAAATACTATAATAGTATATAAGTAATACTTGGACAAGTCAGACGTCAAGTTTGTGTATATAAAACCAGTTCACAAGAACCATTCCTATGAATTGCAAATGTTTGTTTGAAATTCTCTTTGACTTCCTCCTTTATTTAATTGTGAGTATATTGTTTTTAAGAATGGCATTTTTTTTTTTTTATTGATTTTTCCAATATATAGCACATTTAACCATCCCCCAACCCTTACCAACAAATCCCTAGAGTAGCGCTCACGCTGTCCAAAAATTCAAAAAGGAATTACAGGTTTAAAAAAAATAGAGCATACATATACAGTGGTGTGAAAAATTGTTGGCCCCCTTCCTGATTTTTCTGAACCTAATAACTGGTTGGGCCACCCTTGCAATGAGTCTCCCCCCCCTTTTTTCGACCTGTGCACAGGAGCAGTCCAACGTCCAGCGCCAAAGGCAGCGGTGGAGGACATAAACCTGTAGAGGTGGGTGAGAGCCAGACCAAAGAGGAGCCCACAGTACAAACCTCAGAGCAAAGTGAGTTGACAACCACATGCCCACTGCTACAGAATTTGCATTGTGTGGCTTGTTTTTGGAGGTTATTCTAACTTTTCTATCTTATAACCAGGTTCAAGCTCACCCTCAGAGAGTCAACCCACACCCGATGGGGGCCAAACTGCAGACAGTGCCACAGAAAAGGCCTCCATCAGCACTCAAAACAGCACGCCACCGGCTGCACCACCAGAGGGCCTGTCAACCGAAGACACGGCTCGTCCCAGCGCTCCTTCAGAGGAGCTCCAGGCTGCTGGTTCAGCGGAGCTGAGTGAGCAGTGCAGGAGGAGCGAGACCGGCGGAACGGGTGGCCAGGGTTCGACTCAGCCATCCCGCAATCAGGACTCTGATGACAGCGACGACGACCCCATCCTTATCCCTTCAGCCAGGTACAGAGGAGGGCAGGGACAGAGGTATGGACTCTCGTCATGTCAAGATGTTTAATGATGCAAATTATCATGATGTGTAGGCAAATGAAATGACAGACGGGAAGTCCCATAAAACATGAGAACATGAGTTTATGCTAAACAGTGTTTATCTTTTGGACAGTCATAAGTAAATTGCTACTCTTCTCATTAGATTTAATTACAGAGGATCAGCTGTAGGTGATAGGATGATAAGGTACTGTAATGTTTCTGAGATGGACACTAATGTAATCTAATTGCAAGGGGCGCAGATTTGATTTACGTTTTATTAACCTAGTATTCATATTGTGTGGCTGTGTAAAATATGCTATTAACTGTATAATGTGTGTGATTTAGTAGTTCATATTAACTTTATTTCTGCCTGAGAGTGTGCAAAATGTTTGCATAATAACCCTTTGGTTAGTTACTAACCAAGTGAACTAATTTCATGCATAAATTTACAAGTTACCTTAGGTATAGTTGTTTGGAGTTCATAACCTGTATTCAGATATATAGATGGAAAACAGTTGTGCTGCTTGATATTTTTGCAGAACCCATGATACATTTTTTTTCAAGATTCTTTGAATAGAAAGTTTAAAATAACATTTATTTGAAATAGAAATCTTTTATAGCATTATAAATGTCTTTTAATATCTGTTTTGATCAGTTTAATGCATACTGAACAAAAAGTATTGATTTCTTTTTTAAAAATTCTTACCGATAATGTCAAAAAAACTGAGCTTTTATGGCTCTATACAAACATCAGTGATTCATCAGATTCACTCAATAAAAATGTTCTCTTAAATAAGAGACTGTTACCAAAATACAGCAGTAAGTCACACTGTAATTCCACGAATTATCAGCTATTAACTATATCAAAAAACATATCATTATATGAATTTAACATCCTCATAAAAGTTAATGCTATTACTGTTATGTCATGATAGGTGAAGCACCATCATTGCCTGCAAAAAAATATGTTCAGATCAGATATTATCTCTCACACAAAGCTGTAAAACTGTTCAAGCTTGTGAAAGTTTGACCATCCTGGACTAATATTATGTTGAGCTGCCGTTGAGTTGTAATATGTTTTAAAACTGTTGTGCATAGATGATTTTTCATGAGAATTGCTCTGCATGCTCTGTCTTTCATAGACGCTCCGCCGCAGCTCGGATCCAGGAGCTGTTCCGCAGGAGAAAAGAACGGCGAGAGATGGAGGAGAGTGAGACTCAGAATATCAGGAGACCCTCTGTCAAGATGATGTACAAGGGCCACCGCAACTCCAGGACCATGGTACGCTGTCTGTTTATTGTCTCATGCATATTGTATACAAAAATCAGCTTTCTGTTACTTATTAGTTCTAGTACAACATATAAACAATCATGTTTTGTAACAAACCAATCACAGACATTTCTCTTTACTGACCTGGCTGTGCATGTAGATTAAGGAGTCGTGTTTCTGGGGGAATAACTTTGTGATGAGCGGCTCGGATTGTGGCCACATCTTCATCTGGGACAGACACACGGGAGAGCACCTGATGCTGCTGGAGGCCGACAACCATGTGGTCAACTGTCTGCAGCCTCACCCTTATGACCCCAGTGAGCAAAAATATACCTAAAAACAATAGATAGAGATCCCTTAAAGATTCTGTTTTAGATGATTTGGATCACATCATTTGGTCTGATGTCTTTTTTTTTCTTTTTTACAGTTCTTGCTTCATCTGGAATTGATTATGACATCAAGCTGTGGTCACCTTTAGAACAGTCACCGTCATTTAATAGAGTCCTTGCTGAAGAGGTATGGACAATGTTTTCTGTTTAATTCTGTGAAAAATTACTATTTAAATGCATGTAGCAACACAGACCTGTTGTTTGTTTTGAGATGTAATTAAATCCCCACTAGATGACACTAGAGCTCTAAGTACTGTGGTTGTCGAAGGAACTGTGTCTGCTTTAATAGAGGAAAATACATAAAATAGAGGCATTTTAAGGCCGTTGTCATTGCTGTAGGACTAAAGTGTTGGCAAACTTGTGGATTTAATTTCCTGATCTGTTTGTGTGCTGTAGGTGATTGCTCGTAATGAGTTAATGCTGGAAGAGACGAGGAACACCATCACCGTCCCTGCTTCCTTCATGCTCCGAATGCTGGCATCATTAAATCACATCAGAACAGGTGAACTTCCTCATGTTCCTTTTTGAATAACTCACTGAGTGTATACATACAATGAGGTCCAAAAGCCTCCAAATTGAAAACTTGGCTTTTTCACTTAAATCTGGAAAAAAAAAAAAAAAAAATGAGACAAAAAAAGTTAATGACCAAATGAGCAAGAAATATTTAAGATTCTGAACAATTTCTAGATCATTTTTCAAATATGTACACTACCGTTCACATAGAAAACTTGGCTTTTTTCACTTAAAGCTGGAAAGTAAAGAAGTAAAAAAATTAAAACAAAAGAAGTTAATGACCAAATGAGCAAGAAATATTCTGAACAATTTCTAGATCATTTATTGAATATGTACGCTACCTTTCAAAAGTTTGGGATTGGTAGGATTTTTTTTAAAGAAAGTAGTTGCGAGTTCATGCAGCATGCATGCTACTGTCATTAACGTAAAAGACACCAAATACTAAGAAATTTGGTCTAATTATCTTTTAAGATAAATAAAATCTCATTTATCAATGGTATTTGCACTGCTTTTTTTTTTTTTTTTAATTGACTAGCATTTGTTACTGGATACTTACTCTAGCATTTGGTTTTACCACCTTGAACGGGTGTCTAAATGACCGATCTTTCTTCCTCTTCCCTTCTGTTATTCTCAGACCGTGTGGAGGGTGATCGTTCAGAAGGCTCTGGACAAGAAAACGAGGATGAACAGTAGCCCTCCTGCTACAAGTGAATGGTTTTTTGCTACAGTGCACTTGAGCATTTGAGATTTGTACAAGTTACAAAATAGAGTATTTCCTTAGTTCAGTTTTTGGCATTATTATTTTTTAATGAGACTTTTCTTACTAATTACTCTATGTGAGAGTAAACTGCGTCTGGGGAGTTCATGCAAACAAGATGATGCGTAAGATATTGAAAGATGAGACTAAACGGCTGGTGCTTGAGAGTATTTAAGTGCAATATTAATTTGTTAAACGGTTGAGCTTTGAACGGTGTTAAGTGTGAAACATTATTGTAGCCTCAAATGAAGAACTCAGATGTTTCTATACAAGGAATTATGCATGTCAAACATGAGTTTGCTGAAAACATGTTCTCTTAGTCTTTATCAATGTTGTGTATAAAAAATGGCTCTTTTTGTCATTACTAAATCTTGCGTTGCACAGGGATCTTCTGCCTAACCCAATTACAGGTACTACTTGCAATATTTCATCATCCAAAACAGCCATTATACATTGTTACACTGCAGAATGTTTATAAAAGTTTATTAAAATGAGAACCATTTTTTGACTCGGTCTATACATAAAACCCACTGCTGTCTAGCCAAATGGCTCTAGCATTAGTTGGCAGGTCGTGTTCTCTCTCCTATCAGCACAGATGGCCTTTGTTGTGGCAGCTGTTGGCTTGAGCGTTCTGCTAAGTGACTAGTGATCGCTGGGAAAAGCTAAGATGAAATATCTCCTCCTTTAATAGCGTGCCATTCGATGCTAACCTCATTCAGCACTGTTAAGGAATGTAAGCCATCTTTTTAAATGTTTGTCCACAGATTTTCAGATTAAGTTCCGTTTCCTTTTCAATCCATGTACCAGAGACATTAAATGTGTTGTGATTCAAACAAAACATGACTGAAAGCTTGTTGAGTACTCAAAGAATTTAATAACGCAGTACAAATAATAAAAAGCATTATATGCTGTGGTTTGCAAACAAATAGTGCAGCCAGAAGCTGTTCTGCAACTGACAAATAAGCCTATTAATATTGGAATATAACTGACTGGCATAATGCAAAAAAAGAAGATTCCACAGGAATGATTAATCCTTGAGTACATTTTCAGAATATACTAACCAAAATAGTAGAAACAAAAACACAGATGTGAGAAGTCACTGATCAAAAGTAACAAAATCTTCAAGTGCAATTGTACCAGTGAGTTCAGTAATGACACTGCAGATGCTTCCTCACACCATTACATTCAGTCAAAACATTTCAATCCAATTTTCCACCAAAAACTATGGATAAAACAGCATTTTAAGTGGTATTCTACCTTCTATCATGCCCAGTATCTATCTCTCTCATTTACATGATTCTCTGATGTTAATTCAATGCCTGAAAAAATATTTTGGCCACATCAATATAACCCCCAAGACATTTGGTATATTTTCTTTAAAACATTGTGGCACTTATAATAACAGAATATATTAAGAGACCTGAACTTAAAAAAGTGGAGAGGAGCTGTAGGATAATCATTCTCACAAACAGTCAGTATGTATAAAACTGAGTGGTTACGGTTTCCTTATAAGAAAAGAGTAAACAATACACACAGTACCCCACAGGCAAAGTACCTGACAATATATGAGGGCTGTATGTGACTTTACAATAACTTTTATGTTACAAAAACATAACTTATTCTGGTGAGTGACAGATCTAGTACCTGATGCCTTGCAGGTACAGCCATCATTGTAGGTCTTTGGCCTCACCAAGGCAAGTAGCAGCAGTTGCTAGTTAAAATCATCAAGTATACGTTCTTTACCTAATATGTAAATTACACAAATCACTGTATATCTGTAAACATATACCTTATGTGTTCCTTGTACCTTTAAAAGCTGCAGATTACACAATCTGGTCCATTTACCGAGTCAAAGAACTACATGGAAGTGTCACCTATTTTTTCTTCATGCTCTTCATCATAGTCATCATCATCTTTAACTATTCCTTCATCGATGCTTTCCATCCTGAGTCTCTGTTCATCCAGGTAACGGGGAGCTCTCTGTGTGTTTCGTACTGTGAACAGACTTGTTGGAATTTGAGTCCATTCCCCAAAGAGTTGAAGCTTGGCATCATTCTCTATAGCCTTAGCCAGAGACGACGCAAAGCTGTCCAAAGACTTATGGATGTCTGCCGCCACTTGGACTACTGAGGGGTCATCTTGAGAAAAAGAAACAGTAGAACGTTCAAATATTGGCACTTTAAGATGCTTCTTTGTCAAAGCTCTACGACTTGCTGATGATTAACACAAATTACTCATTTTGTAAAACTGCCATTTATAATAGTTTCTTTACAGTGAAGGTTTGTGAGGCAAAATGGAAAAGCAGAATTATAAAGTTTCTTCTGTATAAAACTTTAAGGTGGGACTACTGTTCTAGACAGATGAACTAGTATGAATAAACGTTATTTTGTAAGTCTACATTTCCTTACATGAATCATGTAAAAATAACCAATTTTAATGTCTTAACATGGCCATGATAAAGACTGTATGTAAAAGTAAGTGCTTCATCACATTAATCTCAAGTTAACACTATAACTGTGACTATAACTATATATATATATATTTAGTTTTGAATAGTATTGTGTATGTAATATTTCTTTTCATTAAAGAAACAAATACTTTTATTCCGCAAGGATGCAGTAAATTGATCAAAAGTGACAGTAAAGACTTTTACATTGATTTGAAACAGAATACTTTTTGTAACATTTTTGTTCTTTTTAACTTTCTATTAATCAAAGAATCCTAAAAATGTATCACTTTTTTTTTAATCATTAAGCAGAACAGCCATTTTTTCAGCATTGATAATAATAAGAAATATTACTTGATCACCAAATCAGCATATTAGAATGATTTCTGAAGGATCTTGTGACACTGAAGACTGGAGTAATGATGCTGAAAATTCATCTTTGCCATCACAGGGTTGAATTATATTTTAACATATCTTAAAATAGAAAACAGTTATTTTAAACTGTAATAATAATAATAATAGTACAAAAATGACTGTTTTTACTGTACTTTCGATCAAATTAATGCAGGCTTCTTGAGCATAAGAGACTTCCTTTAAAATAACTTATATATATATATATATATATATATATATATATATATATATATTCTTACCAACCCCTAACATTTGATTAGTAGTGTACTTATATTAAACCTAATAGTACTGGTGCCAAATCAGATTTTTTAGAGCCACTTTCTATTTGCTTGGTTTTGTACTGGTGGCAACTAACAAAGATATTTTCGCATTAGATGTAAAATCAGAACATGTTAGATACCTTTAGGAATCTGATCCACTTGGTCCTCGAATGTGACAGAACTTCTCCTCTTATTGGCAGCACAGTGGGCTGAGTGGGAGGGCTCTGAGGTGTAGCTGTCCAACAGCATGACGTCTGTAGCTAGAGGGTAAATCACAGCAGGCATCTTTCAATCAAATATCAGTTTTAACACTGCTCAACACCACCCACCCACACCAGTCTGGACACTGTGGGAGAGCCGCTGAGCAGTGCCGTCTGTCTGTTATGTGATACTCATGGGCTCTGTGTTTCCTAAAATGGTACACCCTGATAACAACAGTCTGCAAGCCAATAAACCACCTTTGCTGACTGCTAAGAGCTGTGGGGGTTGATTCTGTTTGCTTTTCTTGGACTCAAAGAGGTAAGGATGCAGCGATATTAAAATCATGGCCTATACTGATTTTGTCAATGTAAATAAAAACACTAAAAACTAAAATCAGTCATTTTAAACACTTCAAGTGAATTTAGTCATCACAACATTATAATTTATAGTATGAAACATTGATATTATTTATATTGAGGTTTGCTAAAAATTACATTTAACTGTTAATAAATTATTAGTGTTTTTAGAGAATAACTTTACGTAAGCAGTAGATGAGGGCAAATTTGAATGTAAAAATAGGGGAAGAGCATATGCAATTAAATATCCAATAACAGCTCATAATGATAAATAAACCTCCAATATCATCTAATATGGTACTAGTATATTGTGCATTCCTGCAAAAAAAGATACTACAAAATCAAAAAGGTATTTAATAATTCACAATTTGTAATAATTTCTTTAAAGGCACAGTTCACTCAAAAATGAAAAATTGCCTCAGTGTACTCAACTTCACCCAAATTCATTTTAAATTTTTCAAGGAAAAGGAAAAAGGATATTTTTATTAAGATAAAAAGTTTGTATTAAAGTTTGTGATAAAAAGCTCTCTTCCATACAACAAAACTTAAAGGCAACAGATGATGCTGAGATCCAAAAATGACAAATAAAAAAATAATTGTTAATGTATCATAAAATACCTTTCTACCGCTCATTCAGGAACAGACTTTTCAAGTTATTTAGGTTGTTATTCACTGAAGGCTCTCAAATCTGATTCATTATTGAACTTGCACAAGTTTTAATATATGACTTATGCAAGGTCAATAATGTCAAACTGTATTTATTGTATGACTTTCAGCTGAATGCAACACATCAGTTTATACAGAAGTGAGAATGAGATTCAAGAACTGCAACGAACGAGAAGATTTTCAGTGAATAGTGGCATGAATTTTGGCCTGTTCATCATACAAAATGTATCTAGTATTGCTTCAGAAGACTTGAAATACAGCCTACGAGTGGCATGGACTATTTTTGTGGTACTTATATGATGCTTTTTTAAAACTGACAGGAATTGTCCCTAAGACATTATGCTAAAATGCCTCCTTTTTTGTTCCACAGAAGAAAGGAAGTCATCAATTTTGGAACAACGTGAGAGTAAGTAAATGATAACAGAATGTTCATTGTAGGATGAATTATTCCCTTAAATTGTGTGATAAACAACAGAAGGTCTACCTGAGTCCTGGGTGTAGCTGAAGCCAGTGTCTCCTGTGCTGCTGCCACGGCCCAGGAGCTGCCCACCGCCCACCAACATGGCCGTCAGGTGAGGAGACATCCCCAGATCTGTTAAACAAAAAAGATCCTCAAACATCTCATCTGTTTATATTACAAAGAATCCCAGGATACAAATAACAGCAGCAGTAGGCTCACCCGTTATCCGGTTAGAGATGCTAAAGAGACGAGAGGTCCGGTGCCGTATAACAAAAGACTCTCTGTAGTAGCGGTCGCCGAAGCACATGCCCAACAGCTCCTTACGTACGGTCTTATTCCACAGCCCATAAATAAGTGGATGACACACAGCACTAGTGAAGGACAGCCAGGAGACCAGTGTCTCTATCTGTGAAGAAACACTGTCTTTACCCCACAGTGCTTCAGTGCTGATAACTACCGCATACGGACCCCAAGTGGTCAGAAACGTCCCCAGAACCACCAGAATGGTGACGAAGGCCTTGCATTGGCTCCCAGAGTAGACCAGGCTCTTGCGGCTTCCACTAGAAGATGTGGACGTATTGGAGTTCTTGCGACCATTCTTTTGAGAACTAGACTCCTCTTGAGGCACCACCACGCTACCGCAGTAAACCTTGCGAGCTTTGATGCGGGCCACGCGGAAGATGACGCCATAGCAGATCAGCATGGCCGCCAGTGGCAGAAGGCAGCACCACGTAACCCAGAAGGCAGTATAGCTGATCTCCTTGTGCCAAGCCACTGTACAGGTCCACTTGAAGCGGTCAAACTCAAAGGTGGACCAACCAAAAAGTGGTGGCAGGCATCCGACCAGGGAGTGGAGCCACACGTAAACAATGACAAGCACAGCTCGGTTTCCCGTGATTTTCATGGGGTAGATCATGGGATATAAAACGGCATAGTACCTAGAATGAGACAGACATTGATATAAAACAGATCAACACTTCAGTCATTCCTTCATGAGAGACACATGACTAGCCAACGGAAAGACAAGGGGGTCTTTCTTTAAGAAATAAAGTACAGTGTGGCTTCTAGGTTCGTGTATTGATACAGCTGAATAGGTCTGATATTTTTCAGTGTGCATCTTGTTCATAAAACAGTGGATCTGTTCAAGCAAGACTGGACTTAAATGTCATGGTGAACTACAGGCTTAAAGAAATACAGTATATCCATTGATTACAGCAATCAAAAAAAAAAACATTCAAGTATATTTACTTATGAGTCAATCACATGACACTAACTTTTTGTATCTATTGGTCTATGAATTTATTTAAAAACAAATTAAAATGCCATTCATATGCTCATTCCTTTTTTTCCTGCATGTTGTTGGGGGACAAACTTTACATTAAATATTAATAAGAAAAAAAACACATTCATATTTAATGTAAAGGTTGTCCAGCAACTCAGACTTACATGGTCCAACCAACATGCAGGAAAAAAAAAACATAAAAGACCCCTCCAAATCCTTATAACCTTGTCAAGGTCAACTAATCTTTTAAAATATCTAATAACTTTAACATTGTAACCTTTTTTTGGACACGGTAAGGTTAGTTCAGGCTGTAAAATGTCATGTGGTGTGACTTTCTTAAAATAAATTATATTTATTAATTACTATTTTATGAGTGAATGATTCATGATATTTGCAAAAAAAAAACAAGAAAAATATTTTTAAAATGTAAAAAATACTAAGATCTGTACATTTGCATGTATATGGTGTAAGGATTATATGATATCACTTTTTTAGAGTCATTAAATTGAAACTTATTTGACAAGAAGTTTGTTCCTTTTCTTTATCATGAACATTCCTATTAACCCTTATTTACAAGGATTCCTCAAACTGTAGGATATGATAGCATAACGACTGACCTGTCAATGGCAATGGCTCCCAGTGTAAGCATGCTGGATGAACTGACAAGTAGATGGAGCAATGCTGTGAAGTTACACCACACCACTCCAAACATCCAATCCCGACGCACCGAGCTGGCCGCAACGAAGGGCAGCGTTAGGACAGATAGCAGCAAATTGGACAAAGTCAGGCTGAAGACAAACTTGTTACTGGGTGTCAGTAAGTAGGGCTTCTTATATAAGGTCACAACAATGATCAGATTCCCCAGACATGCCAATATGGCTATGAGGATGATAGAGACAGACTCCAGGACCACGAGCCCGTCGTCATCCAGGCCGTTAGTGGAGTTGGCCACCGCTGTCCCATTCTTAGAGCTGTTCATTATGGGAGGCTGCTGGGTACCCAGGACTGGACAGACATGTTGACAAACTACAAGATATGAGAGGAAAAGCAGTCTGATCAAAGCTGTCTGAAACTTCTAAATGCTACAAAATGAAGAAATGATCTGGTGTGGTGGGTTCATTCAAGGGTGTCCTGTAAAGCATTACAAAGCTGTAAAGCTGATTTTGTTTGTACAATACATTGTACAAATGTGGATTACGCATATTTGTACAATACACTGTTTGTTAAGAACTGGGCTGTACTGTGAAAATCTCTAGTCTGAAGATACTGTGCTCAGATTTTAAGTAAGACTTCTGCCAATTTAGAATCACAGGATGTAAATGAAACGTTTCACAACTATGTGCACATGAAATATGCAAGCTTTACATCAGGTTAGCAGGCTTACTGTAGACAACATTAAGTCTACAATAATAAGATCATCAGAAATCATTACATAAAATATGATGACAACAATAAACAAATAAAAATCGTTTAGACACTTAAGTCACACTTATATTTATCACTGCATTAGATAACAAATACATAAGAAATACACTCTCAGTAGGCTATTATTATAAAAAAAAATAACACTCTTCAGACAAATATATCATATAAGGAAAAACTTACTACAGATGCATTTAAGTTAAAATCTAATGCAATGAATTTCATATAGTTTATGTGCAGCTTAAATATTCAAATGCATTTGGGGCCACTGAATGTGGATCATCTGTCATGCCTCTTCAATAAATCGTTCACCATGATGCACGTCCAATAAACAACCAGAGCACAGCAATGTGATCAGCTAGCGGAGAGAGCGAAGCGCACGCAGATCCTTTCTCTATTTTTCCAACAACAGCGATATTTTGCGTTGCACAAAAAAGTGCTTTCAACCTTTTAGATTCAAAATGCATAGTCTATCCTAATGAAATGATAGATGCATGGAAAACGTACCAGTTCTCCAGGCCAGGCGATATCCCGCTGTAGTCCAGCACTGGTAACTTTCTCCGGCTGGCTTTGTTAGTCTGCGACGACTAACTTTAGTCCAAAAACTTTCTCACCTCCTGCAAGATGCTGCGTTTGTTTTCTCACGCTTTCGCGGAACAAAAGCGCTTTCCGGAGACGCATGCTCGAAGTTTCAACGCAGTTACAAAGTATTAAATGATCCGGGGATGTTCATTTGTTGCGGCTGCTGCGGGCGGCGGTGAATAAAGAGGCGCTGCTGATGTCACAACGGCGTCGGAAATCCTCTTGAAAACTTCCCTTCATCCCGACTGCAGACAGTCCAGAGGGTCTCACGCTCACGGACTACATGGTCTGCTCTGCAGTGTTCTCATGGGGATTAATATCTATATACACTGCAAAAAAAAAAAAAAAAAAAAAAAAAAAAATTCGTTCTGTAAATTTTTATGTCTGTGTTCCACCAAAAATATCTAAACATGTTAAAACTAACAGTGGGATTTAGCTATGCTCAAAACAACAAACAATTTGCCAGTGCTATCTATCTATCTATCTATCTATCTATCTATCTATCTATCTATCTATCTATCTATCGGCTATTACCTAGTAGGCATAATAAAACTTATCATTAAATAATTATAAGTCATCTTGTGACCCCTTACAGGTTTACTGAAGTCCTCTACTGCTCGATTTCTTGAATGTAAAATGTACAACTAACTCTAATTTAAAGAAAATGTTTTGTTTGCTCAATTTGGGTAAAATAAAAAATCTGAATATTAATGATATTCTGGAACAGATTTAAATTTTGTGGCTGATTATGAGAAAGGGAAAAGTCCTATCAGTGTTTTATACAGCAGGTAAAACGCTACCCATTATTTTGCATTCGGTGTGTGTGTGTGTGTGTGTGTGTGTGTGTGTGTGTGTGTGTGTGTTGTGCTGACCCAAAGCGAGCAGACGTTAATTCTACACAAGGTGGCGTATGCGTGCTGTGAACTGTGGGAACACATAAAAAAAAAAAATCTGCATTCATCCATCTCATGTTTTGAGGAAATGTTCAATTCAATAATTTAGACGCCCTTGTTCAAAAAAGAGATTTAGCTTTTATTTAATATATTTAATTAAAGCACATAAAATATATATTAAAAACTATTGTCAAATCAGTGAAAGCACAGTGTTTATTCAAAATCACAACCAAGCAGCTCAATCCTCATAGTGATGGACTTCTGCCATTGTTTTGGAATAATCCGGATGAATTTGGAAAATATTGGCGGGTAGATGTAGTTCTTTACTTGGCCATTGTTATCTGTGTTGCCTTGAAAAGTCTGTAAAAATAAAAGAAAACACTTTTTTTTGTCATTGTAAATACAAAAAACACTGGTTTTTCCAGAGATGTGTGCAGAAACTTGTTCTAATCTCAAAAGTGAGACCACTTACCTTTTGTTCATAATCCTCATCATCCGTGTACTTTGTCCATCTGCTGCCATCTTCACTGTACTCCAGAGAATATGCTGTCACAAACATCTCATTGCCTAACGATTTGGCCCCCTGTGTTATAATCCCAGTTATCTTCTTTATATCCTTGAGTTCCACCTGGATCCATGGCTGAATATCATTGTTCTGTAAATTGAAGACAGTTTATAGAGGCTTGAGGTTGATTTGAAGTGTAGCAAATACTTTAAAGGTTTCATTAATGAGGTATATCTTAGCTACCTTGGCTTGCCATGCATTGATGGTCCCATATTTATTTAAGCGTGCAAACCAAGGATGCCACTGGCCAGAGTACCAACTGGAGGCCACAGAACTGGCAGTGATTTGAGCATCTTTAATGAGGCCACTTTCCATTCCCAGTGGCACAGAGCAACCTGCCAGCACAATTAGGAGTTTTAGTACAATGGATTATGGAGATAAACGTTATTGTGTCTTATAAGGCATTATGAGAAAAAGAATCTGTACGATTTTTGTTCTTACCGTCAAGCTCACAACCATAGTACTCCAAACGTACAGTTGGGTAGTTGTAAGAATGTAAAGGATAGAGCCTCACGTATCGACCAATCAGAGGTGGGAAAAATATATTCTCTTTCGTATCATAAGCTTCGCTGTTTCCTTCAAAAGTCTGTTGGGCATTGGAAAACACAGTGCAGATCTTATGGGCTGTTCACACAGAACATGTTTCAATTTTGTTTAAAAATATTTTGAATTAAAAATTAATGAAAAAAGTCTGCAAGGCAAAAAAAAAGGCAAAAGATGGCAAGATTCAAAACATATTTTAATCAATGGGCACTTCTAGATTCTGTGAATTAAACTAAAATAATTCTAATTAAAATTAAAATAATACAATTTCAGGCTATCGTAAGTTTTAGTAGATGCATGTTTTTCATGACTCTTATGGTCGTTTGTGATATACTGAATAAGGATTAAGGATACAGGTTTTTGAAAATATTTTTTACTTGCGATCTGTTTCCCAAAGCTTTTTTTTAGAACTTGGCATAACTAGTAAATGTAATGTATATTCATTATACAAATGCCCATGGTGTTATGTTTTATGAATTTACATTACTTTGTACCAGGTCTAGAAATAACATTACATTATATAGGCAGTCTAGGTTTTCCAAGACTGGGAACCCTGGTTCGTCAAAGGAAGCAAACTATTGTTGAGGTGGTAAATTAAAATGTTAAATATCTTGGTTTTTAGTTGTTTTAGCTTGTGTTTTCTCATTTTAAATCATTTTAAGTTGTTCTGAGGCAACCTTGGAAGATTGCTGAGGCCCCCTGTTTGAGAACCATTGGTCTCTGCATGTTTACATAGAAAAACAACTAAAATGCGGTGCAGTGGAACACTGTGAACAGACCTTATGCTGAAATGTACATTCAGTTTATAAGCACACACTTGCCTTTCTGACGGTATCACTGTCTCCCTTGTAGAAGGTCCACTTCTTTTTGTCAGTGCTGTAGGAAATGATGTAGTTCAGCACAAAATTGTGTTTTAAGAATTGCTTGGCCCCCTGTGTGGCAACTTTACTAATCACTACCGGCCTCTGGAAGTCCACCTGGAATACAGGATACAGCCTCCTCAAGTAACTAGTCATTAGCGTTTATTTATGGGTTAATTGTCTGCAAGCAATTATGAGTGGTTACCTGAATATGCTGTCCTGTCTTTGTGGTACTCCATGCATTGTATTTCCCTGTATTATGTAGTCTGGCCAAATGAGGATACCATTGTCCTTAAAAACAGTTTTAAATGTGTTAATAATGTGACCCTGGCTGACTATGCTACGTAAAAAGCCATGCTTTCAAATCCTACCTCTAGAGTCAGATGCTGTTATGTGTTCATCTTTCACAGTTCCAGAGATGAGACCAAGAGGATGATCACAGACTGCAAATCAGATCAGGTAAGATTTTAAGACCTGACAGAATCAACTGTTTTCCTGTAATAAGATCAGCACGATAAATTACTGTATGTGATACCGTTATCTAACACAAGGAATAACGTCTGCATTCCCCTCTGCTGTGAGAGTCCAACTTCAGACTCCAGCTGCCAGAGGCCAGGCTTTGAAGGCAACATTTCCAGTGTGGCAAATCCACCTAAATGATGGGATCTGAGTGTGAATGGCTTTTTTATATCATCTAGGTAAGGAAGTATCTTCTAACACCACTACACACCTGGTAAAAGTGGGCAAACACCCTGACGGTGGTCCTTTAATTCCTTATTTATGAACGTTTGACCATGGAAATGGACACTGTGGAGGTCTTTAGGAGAGCCCATGTTGATCAGATGCCACTTCGCTAGCTGATTTGTGTACATTCGTAGTCCTTTGAGACTGTAGATAATACCATTGATAGCTGACAAAATAAATTTAACAAATATAAATTTATTGGAAATATTTGACAAGTAAGTTTAAATTTATTGGAAATATTTGACAAGTAAGTTTATGTAATTCAGTAGTTTTAATGGTCTCAATACTTGCTCCAATTTATTTAGTTTTAATCCAATGATAATGACATTATGAAAATAATGGAGTATGGATAATGGAGTTGAAAAACAGCCGAAGATGAAAGCTTTCTTACCGTCAAACTTTAAAATATTTTGAAAATTTGGATCCATGACTGCTCTTTTGTTTTTACTTTCAATCCTCTTCCGATTCTCCTCATAGTACCAGCTCTTATTCTCATCAAATGTCATAAAGAGCAGGACAAACTCCCTGCTGTCCAGAGGCTTTTTATCCAGTGTACCCTTCCTGCACACCAGAAGTGGTCCAATCAGTCCAGAGTTTATATCTCTCTCCTATGCAAAGAAGTAATTAAATTGTAAGTGAAAATGAATAATAGTTATTTGGCACCCGTTTGTATTCAACTTAACTTACAGTACATTTATTACATGGACAGCCCTCGTGGAGCACAAGTTAACTCGAGTTAAGTGGAATATGAAGGAACGTTCACGCTTACAGGATTTACTGCAGAGTAGTAAGTCCACGTTCGACAGTCAGATTCATTATTTTGAGGTCCAGATTTGGAATTTATAGTCCACATGTAGGTAAAGGTGCTGTTGGGTTGTACAGCATCGTCCTGTTTGTACCAGTATGGTGACTGATCATCGTAACTCAGGCCTTCCATTAGTTTTAAGTACTTAACTCCATTTGCATGCAAAGAGTAAGGACGACTGGCAAGGTTCCTGAAAGATACCTAGCGCGAAAAACAGGAATGTAATTGTTTGTGTTTTTTTCCTATGATTTGCTTCTCATTTTCATTTGTGCACAAGTATGTTCACATATTCAGTGGTGTACCATAACAGTCTGATCAACTTCAGCTTTAATGACCGGACCCAGAATTCCCAGGTGTTCATCCATTTCCCCTCGGATGTCTCGGATACTAAAGGTGCTGTCCAGGTACTTTCTGAATACCGCTTTTTTGAAAGATGTGGGCCTCTCGTTTTGAGATGACTTATCAAGCCTCCTTTGCAAACATAAAACAGTGATTTCACAAATAAGTTACACTCTTTAAGGTTCATATATTCATGCTTTTTGTTTCTAGAAATGCGAAATTTGCATTATTTGAAATACATGATCCAACAGTACCTCTGCCCATAACCAGCATAATCCCATTCTACCTCTTCAACTGAGATGAAAAAAGTTCTGGTATTCTTGTCTCCAGCAGTTTGTAAGAAATGCTGAGATGTTATATCAAGTCCTGGGCTTTGAACATCTGCTGTTTTGCTATAAGGGTCTTTGTACTCTACATATTCATATTCTTGACCAACCATACTGTCAAAATCTTCACTCTGCTCATGCTTTGGAACATATAACTCATAATCATTGAAATCACGTCTTGGCACTCCTATGACGATGGATTTCCCCATCAGGTCGTCCTCACTAGAGATAGGCCTGCTTCCCCTTGGGGTCAACACAGAAGGTCCAAAACCTCTTGGAGAAAAACCCTTTGGAGAAACATCAGAACGTGGCTGTGGCTTATACTCTTTCCTTTTATTCATCTTCATGCCATATCCCTGTCTCGGCTTTAACCTCTGGTGAACTACTTTTTTTTTCTTTTCAGTCTTTGGTTTATTTGAATTTGCTGCAGACTTGTCTGAGATGTATTTGTTCATGTGATCTGGGATTTCCATATGAACCAGTTCATGTTTGCCTTCATAACCCCAGTGCTTTTCTTTTGAATCAAGATGAGATGTGCGTATGGCCTCGCTGTGATTGTTCTTCAGATAGATGACTACTTCCTCTTCATTTTCACTTTCTGAGCCGTTCTTCATGGATGAAACATTGAATGGGCCAATAGAAAAGGACATATTTTTCATACTGTCTGAAAAAAAGAGCTCTGATGCATTTCTCAAAATTTCACTGTGAGATTTGATTGTAACATTAGTGGGTGATGTGCTGTTCTCTGTTATTTCAGATTCAAGGTCGAGACTGAAATCAGACAAAGTTGCATTTGAAGATTCAGACTCGTTGCTTTGCAAAGTGCTGTTTCTCAAAGGCGAAGACAAACTGAGATTAAAAATGCTCTCAGTTTCAGAATTTATCTGCAAAAACATCTCACTGGTGTAATTCACCTTTGTTCTGTTGAGTTCTTGAATCCTTGTTGTGTTTTCAGTTAGTTCACCAATCTCCTCTGGTGTGTCCATTGGTGAGACATTATATTCTACTAAAGTCTTATAATCTGTGGAAATTTCCAAGGGATGACCACTACCCAGAAGCACAAAATCCTCCTCAGTTTGTGTCTCTGAGCTGTTGGAGAGAGAATCAGGACTAGGCACGTGGTATATGAAGATGTCACCCAAACTATCACGGTCACCATCCTCTAAGTCAGTGTTATTTTTAGCGTTTGCCTCTTCTTGAATTACTGTTTTGTTTACTAAGGTTTGGTTTGATAGTAAGAGGTTTGATTCAGAAGAATTTAGAGATGGACTGTCATCTTCCATGGTGATGTTTCTGTCACCAACTGGAGCATCAGATGAAGCGATACTGGTATTAGTGGGGAAAATGTGTGTTTCATTCATTGTGTGGGTGATTGTTTCAGTTATTGGAGCATGAGTAGTATTTACAGAGATACTGTCTGTCTCTAAAGATGAACTGCCATTTTCTACATGAGTAGTATAAGCAGAAACATTGCCTGTCTCCAATGGCGAACTGCCGTTTTCTACTATGTTGGTATTTATTTCCATATCCAGAGTAACATTTGTGGAGACACTTTCCATTTCTTTCACTGGAATTGTTGGTACACTGCGGACCTTACTTTCTACAACTAGAAAATGTGAGATAATACTGTCCGTGTCATTGTTTGACATAACCTCTGGTTTGGAATCTAAAATGCTTGTCATGTCTAGCAATGCCTCTTTTGTGCTTTCATTCAAGACTTTATTTGAAGATTGTCTCTTGTCCAAACCAGCCAACTCGTCGCTTGGGGCCGGGCTTTTTGTCTCAACAGTTGTCAATAAAGCATCGTCATAATCTAGTATCGAAAGATCAATTTGCTCAACGTAATCTTTAAAGCTTTTAAGCGTCCTCAAGTTAAAGATGTCTGCATAGTTTTCGGTGTCCTCGTCAACCTCGAAAGGGGTAATTTGTTTTGGTTCCTCTATTTTATTTTCACTGATGGGCACAGGTTTCAGTACAGTGAATTTGTCTACTTCATAATCATATTCCATTACATAATCTTTGAAGCATTCAAGGTCCTTGAATTTTACCCTCATTCCTTTAGTGGAATCGTGAGAGTTCAGTGATGCTAAAAGCCAAATACCTATAAAGTGAAGAATGTTAAGATTAAATTCATAGTTTTTTAAAAAATGTATTTCTCTGTCTAGTGAGTAACAATATCTTAAAATTAAATTAAATCCATTATAAATCATTTAGATACTCACCTATATTAAGCATGTTCATAGTGATAGTTTCACCAGTCATGGGAAATAGACTGAGCATATCCTCTTCTCTGTTTTTTAACTCAAATGTATGGCCATAAAAAGTGGCAGTCTGGATGTAATCTTGTTCACCAACACTTGATACATGCCAGGTCACAATTTCACCATTACAAAATCCCAATTCTTGGCCACTTTCATATACATAGCCATTGATTGCTGTAAAAGTTGATGCAATAAACACATGTACCAAATATCAATAAACAACACTGAAATGATAAATATCATAAAATCACTCACTGTGCATAACGTTTGATTTGTAAAACTCTGGATCATCTCTTTTAACTCTCTTGGGGTCACTGCAGTATGTGTTAATGTTCTCATCATGGTACCAGCTCTTGTTCTCATCAAAAACGGTAAACATGGCATGCTGTTCTTTGTCTGCTTTTAGCTAAAAAAAGAGAATTGCTTTCAGTTTCCAAAACTAAGTGAGCTGCTGCGTTACTTTCTTAGGCAGCATGTTAACAATCATACAGTCGAACTTCATGATTGAGTAATTCAAAACACTAAGGGCCAGTTTTACAAACAGCTTGCACCAGCACAAACCGTCTTTTGGCGTTAAAATAGTACTGTCAGGATTTACTAAAGATGCGCAGTGACGAATTATCTCTGAAAAGGCGTGGAGATCGTTATTTTTGCACCTGACCTTATTGAATATGCATTTGTAGGAGTTTCCCTTTCAGATGCAAAATTTATGGGAGGAGAGTATTCAAATGAATCACACAATGAGATTTACTAATGTTTGCACTCGTGAAATTACTGGTATTTGTGCCATTATTTAACGCCCAAAAAAGCATGTCTTAAACTATTTTGCGCTTGAATAGGCTGCAATTATTGTTGCTAGGAGGAGGCACCGCAGAGAACAGAGAGCGCGTGGTAGAAGGGAGAGGATTTTTTCCACACGTATTAATTTATTTGGAATGCAAGAAGAACACAAAAATATAATTTGCTTCAGGAAATAAAAGATGACTTGGAACCCTCAACTAGGAGTCACGCAATATCAAGTCTATCAAAACTTCTTGCAACCCATCATTTGGCCTCCGGTTCTTTTCAACGTACTGTGGCTTTTTATTTCTTTATTCTTTATTTGCAACTACTCTAATTTTCGCTGCACTTGGTATATTGCGTTGGTCAATATGTAAATGACATGTTGCGTCTGTGTTCTTTAATTTGCGCATTGTTAGTAAAACACCTGCATAAATTTCCACACCCATCGGCACTGTTTTGGAATTGTGCTCTCGCGCTAATTTACCCTGTTTAGTCAAACTGGCCCTAAGTTTTACTCACATTTTGATGTTGGCTTGTCACTATGCTAACATTGTGAAACTTTAAGTACAAAAAAATACATATACCACTCAAATATCAGTTGAAATAGCATTTATAGATGTGTGAAATAACTTATAGATGTATTTTTATTCAGTAATGTAAACTAAAATCCATGTAGCTATATTTATCATTTCTGCTGTGCTTTCAATGCCTTATCTGTGAAGGATACATTCAATGCTGCCCTAAGTTTTGTGCAAAAAAGGTAGCATATAAGGCACAATTACTTTGCTACTACTTTGCTAACAGCCTTCCAATAGAGGGAGTTTCAGTGGCTTATATAGGGCTATTGTATAGAAATGATTTATTTGTTTCATTTCAGTCATTCGAGCCATTTGACTTCAGTGGCCTAATATATTGCAAATGGAAAGCAGTTACCTGGACATTTTTTTTGTTGAGGGACTGGCTCTTACAGATGAGAAGAGGACCCACAAGACCAGAAGCAATGTCTCGAGGAGTGTCCACTGCACTGTGGTACATCCTGGTCAGACATCTGGGGTCACTGTCCATTGGTACGTCTTCCTCAGACACACTCCATGTATATGTGTAAATCTCTCCTGGTTGAGTCCCGTGTGTCTGGTTCCCTTTTAAATGAACAGCAGTTTTATTTAAATACATTTTAAATACATCAGCCATGCTCACTTTTCATTATGTGATTTTACATGTATCTTGTCATTGATAAAGAACTTTAGAGATTAGGACTGCATGATACTGGAAAAAAAACTGAGATTGTGTTATTTTGTATTTTTCTGGGATCTATATTATAAAAAAGCTGAATGGATATACTCTCTGCAAGAACCAACTCAAACTTATTTCAAAATGTCAGCATTATCATAGGCCACATTCCCACTGTTTTTGATGCATTCTGTATGACTATAAATTAATAATAATTATTATTTTTACTGTGATTATTATTAAATAAAAATATTGACAAAATAAGAAAAAACTTTTAATATTGCACTGTAAAAAAGTGAGTATTTAATAACAAAAAATATATATATTTTATAGCACAACAAAATTACAATACCAATATTTTCATAATTTTAACCGTTAAACTATCTAGTTTTTAGTTTGGTGGTTTGTGATTATCAAATCACAAAGGCTTCGATTTCAATAAATACTCATTGCATGTTTCAGAGTGAAGCATTTACTTGTGTGCAGCTCATGTAGCTCATAACTGTTTGTTTCCAGTGTATCAGAGCAGCTCAGGTCACAGTGAATGAAACAAACCACTTTGAGACACTGAAACAAATACCAGATCACGAGCATAGTGCAGCGCTTCACACTGAAGCATGCAACACGTTTATTGCAGCCTTTGTGATTTCATAATCACACAAAGCCATATTGTGACTTCAGTTTTATTCCAATACATTGTGCAGACCTACATTAGAGATGTCAGTGCATATATCCTCTCATAATGTCGTCTGCTGATTTATATAAAGATGCATATATGAATTGTATGCATGTAGTGTAGAACTGATGAATATAAACTAATATAGATCTCAAACAAACCTCCCGCAGGATAGCTGGCTCCTTCTGCTGCTTTATCAATGGTCAGTCCATGAGGATAGATACTGTATGGACGTGATGCTTTGTTTTTAAAGACAATCTATAGAAACAACATCACAATCATATCTTTAACCCAAAAATAAAATAAAATAGTAATGATTAGAGCTGTGATTATGTGAGAAGCTTTATACCTTTATAACATCTCTGATTTGAGCTCTTATCACTGGCCCGAGAATCCCAAACTCTTTCTTTCTCTGCTTGTCTTCCGCTCTCTCTTTAAATGTACCATCTTTATACTGAGTAAAAACTGCTTTTTTGTATTTTTTACCTATTCGCTGAGGCCCCTGCTTTAAATATTTTGATCGGAAATCCCTGAGTGGAAAAAGTAAGATAAAATATTAGAATGGAGCTCACACAAAGGCATGCCCTATTGATGAATCATGATGCACATACCCATCCATGTTTTCTGGCATATTTGGAGCATAATCCCAGATGATCTCTTCTGCTGCTATGTAGTAGGTCCACTCTTGGCTTTCTTGTTTCTGTTGGATGGTAAGCCGTCTTTTTGGTGCTGTGTACTCATCACACGTCTTGATATTTAGGTATCCATGCAAACCAGCTGCAAATATGACATCAACAAATGGCACTGTAATCACTTTTATAAAGTACAAACTGTCGGCATTAATAGTGTTTCTACAAAGCTATGACTAGAGACTTTATAAGCTGATGTTTTACATGAATAATTCATGAAATTGTGAGGTTTCTCTGGCAGGTCTTACCTTCCAAGTGCCTGCTAATGTGAGAGGAAATAAGCCAGCGGCCCGGGTGGATACCAGTCATGCTGGCACTAGTGGCAGTTCCACTAATGATGCCAACAGATGAGGTTTTGTGGCCATCATGCAGCAGGACTTGCCCATTGAAGTGTACAGAGAAGAGCTCTGGCTCAGAGCTCATTCCCAGCAGGTGCCAGCTGACTTTGGAGTGGGCACAGATGTCCAGATCTGGAAGACGGCAAGGAGGAGTTTTGAGTAGATTTGCAGAAATTATATGTTATGTGTGAAAAATATCAAACCAACCTGGTACAGAGCCATTTGTGTAGCCATTTATAGTGTATTTCACATTGTGTGCCTGTTCAGGGCCCCCAGTGCTGTACCAGCTCTTGTTCTCATCAAACACTCCAAACAACAGCACAGCCTCCTGATGGAAATTAATCTGATTTCCGGAGCTGTCTAAGGTACCTGTGGGACAAGGACACATTAATCGTCTAGACAAACAGAGCTCTTTATAGTTGTGTAATTTCTAGGAAACTCAAACTGTATAGGGTAAGCTGGGGAAAGAAATCTCCCCTATATGAACAGTGTACATTTACAGTACTGCTACGCTGTAACATATATAAACTAGTTCATTGTGTACATGATAATGATGCATCATTCAATGTATTACATTATTGAGGTAAATAAATTAACACATTTGCAATTTTTTTATTGAATAATTAGTTTTCGTCAAAAATAACTGTTTAAATTCCATAATAGGTCTGCAAGTGTTCACAGGCAAAGAAGAAAAAAAAGCTCTGTGGTTTGACATTTGAAAGCAAAGACATCAAGACTATTTGAGATATTATATTATTTGAGATATTATTTGAGAAATTAAGAAATTATGTTTTTCAGTAACATGAAATTATATATATATATATATATATATATATATATATATATATATATATATATACATATTTTTTTTTTCTTTTTTTATTTTAGAGTACAATAGTATTACTATAGTAAAATATTCCAATATTGATTTCACTATATAGAGTCTATGAGTTTTTACCTATAGCATGCTAAAGTTGACTGTAAATCCACTTTAAATCCACTTTTTCCACTTTTATGGCCTATATTTTAATAATTTTCCTAATCACATGCCACTGGCAGCCTTTTGCCCCAGTTCACTAAAGTAAAATATATTTATTACTGTGCAAATCTAAATAAATTATTGTGTCCATTAACAAATATGCATAAACACTTTTAATGTCTAACATAATATAAACTAAAAGATCACTACAATCCAATGTCAAGAAATAAATACATTTGACCTCATAACTGTTCAGATGGAATATATTTAACAAATGTTGGTGTTCAGATGAAGAGGCATAATAAATGAGAGCATAGCCATTCAGTAAATGTGTTGAAATGAGATTTAGTGGTCAAGAGGAAAATGAAAGGTGGGCATCTTCACCCATCTTAGCATAAATGTCATCATAAACATCACATTGTAAATCCAGGATCTTGTTTTTCTCACTTACCTTTCTTGCAGATCAGCATTGTGCCTATTAACCCTGTATTGTAGTCCTTAACAATGTCAAAGTGGGAAAGGTATGTGTAGGTGATGCATGGGGGGTCCGCAGCCGTAGGGGTCACCTCAGACGTCACCTCCCATTGGTATGTGTGCTCTTGGCTAGGTAAAATTACGTCATCTTCTTTCTCATAGAGTGACGTGTTGTCAAAGTATAAAGATCCTAATGGAAACATAAGCAGTGTGAGAAGGATGCAGCTTCAGATGGTGTTTAACACAATGAAACCAACATCCATTTTGCTTTTTTGCTTTTCAAAAAAAAGGAGATATTGTATCTGTAAATATTTATCAGAGACTCACTGCTTTGGACTTAGGTACGGCCTGTGGTTAATTTGTATCTTGGGTTAATATTTCCAAAGAAATCAAACACAGATGTTTGTGTTACGCAAAGTGTTTACTCAGCTAAATGATGAGCTCTAAAATAATCCATAATGTCCTCTAAATAACATTCCTCTGGAAATGTATCTGTCTGTTATTTCATAGCAGTGTCTATGTTTTACTTTGTTACTAATGTGCTGTGTGTTACAACACTTTTGCATCACTCATACTGTTATTGCAATCACATCAGAACACACACCCTCTGACTGCTTCCCGTAAGCAATGCCATGTGGGTGGATGCTGCAGGGATAATCTGCCATGTTCTTGAACGTGACAATGATTGTGTCGCCCTCTTGTCCTCTTAATGTCGGCCCAAGTAACCCTGGAATATTAGTGTCAAATAATCATTATTCAAAAGTTAACGTAATAGTAATGTAAATGACATTCTATAATGCTGAATGGATTTCGGGTATTTAAAATACCTGAGGACAAGGGATGTGGTTTAGCCTGTGTGAATCCTTCATTGTACTCCCTGTATACAACTTTTTTATATGATGGTCCAGTCCTGGAATACAACAACAACAATCAGTAAATACATCTCTTAGATAAACAAATGAAGAAGAAAAAAACCTCCAATTTGTGTGAAAATGCAGTTATATTTTAGTATCATAGAGATACTGGATTTATGTTTATGTTTTCCATTTTTCTTTTAATTTCCTTTTTAATGTAACGTTTTAGTAATTTAGTTGTGTGTTTTTTGTCATTTTTAAAAACATATTGATATAGTTTTTATTTCTATTAATTCAGTTTTAGTTTTCGTTATTTTAGTACATTAAGTTAAACTAAATAAAAATGAGAGATGTTACCTTGGCAACTAGCCACAATAAAATAAGTTTAAGCTTTTAAATATTTTATTTTATTTCAGTTAACCGTATTTTATTTCAAGAAATGATTTTTTTTTTTAAAGTTTTCTTAAATAAACCTAAAAACTAAAAAACTTTGTACTATAATAACCATGGTAAAATATAAATATAAAATAAAAATAATAATTAAAAAAATATTTTAAATAAAGTCTTGACATAATTGGTCTTAGATATACATTACTATATATTATTTTCAACTTTACAGTAGTTTCTGGGTGCTGGTTTAACATTTTGTTTATTTGGGGTTATTTGTTTTTCATATAAAAGTGTCTTTGTCACATGTCCTTGTTTTCCTTGCTCATAAAATTGATTAAACATATTTCTATTATTTTATTTCTTGTAAGATAATAAACAGATATGTAATTGTGTGATATACGAAGACCAAACAAATAAAAGGCAAACAATCAATCTAACTGCTTAGAAAACACAAGAATCAATTTAAATCCAAATAATTATCTTTTTCATACCTTTGCTTTCCGGCAGATGTGTAGTCCCAGTTAATATTAACAGCTGCAATGTAATAGTGTCTCTCCACAGCTGTGGCACAATTACACAGGAATGCCAGAAGGGCCAAACCGTATGGGCCCCCTGGCCAGGAGCAAAGTTTCATTTCTGACAATGAAACTCCAGGTAGAATGGTCTGTTCTGGAGTGCAGGGAAATCTGAACTTTCAGAGAAATGGCAGTGAGCTTTATCTCCCCCCACCTCCCTGTTGCACATGTTTAAACACTGCGTTCAAGGGAAGTGCACTATCATTATCAAAAAACTGAAACGTCTTGTTTTTGTTTAGTCATTAGTACTCTGAGGCTTTTTGAACATGTAAAACTTTGTCATTATTGTGAGCAAATGTTTTGTTTACAAGAATAGAAAACACTAAGTTACCATATTAACATATTTGCCAGTTCAATCCTTTCCATTGGAAACAAATGCTAGTTAATATCATAATGCAGCCAACTTAACTACTAAAATGAAGAGGTTCTGCACCATGTTTCACGCCAAAGTGTTTTTCTATTACTATAAATGTTATAATCATGAAATCTGAAATAAATGAAAATAGAAAATGTCCTCATTACACTTTTCTGCTCCAGACAGATAGGTCATTATAAGGATTTACTCATAATCCCAATGATTTCCTTTGAATAGTTTCTTCATACATTGCTTGTTTATAGTGTACAACACTGAAAAAAATGACTCATTGAATTTACTAAATTTTTTTTAAGGTAAGTGGTTGCAATCAATTTATTTTAGCTACATTTAAATAAACAAATTTAGTTGACTAACTTTCAGCTAAATTTGTTTACTTAAATGTAGCTAAAATAAATTGATTGCAACCACTTACCTTAAAAAAACTTTGTAAATTCAATGAGTCATTTTTTTCAGTGAAGTTGTATAAATGTGTGAGTAAAAGTCTGTGCATTTGAAGATTAGATGGGTACAATCTGACCTTGTTTAACACCTCCACCAGCTATAGACCATCACGTCATATAATTACATTAAAAGAAAATAAAACAATATTTGTTATTACAAACTGAGCTTTATGTAATATTGCACATGACTCAGACATGACCACATTTCCCTTAGAAGTGTCTGTTGGACAGAGAATTTCCTAACAAACCATCCTCATTACATTTTCCAGACAGATGCCGAGAAACAAAGTCCAGACAAGTATGGAAAACACGTTAAAACAATAAAATGAACATTAAACATTACATACTGTACAACATTAAATACACTTTAAAACAGTGGTTCCCAACCACGTTCCTGGAGCCCCCCCCAACACTGCATGTTTTCCATGTCTCCTTGATCAAACACACCTGATTCAGATCATCAGCTCATTAGTAGAGACTCCAAGACCTGAAATGGTGTGTCAGACAAAGGAGAGATCCAAAATGTGCAGTGTTGGGGGGCCTCCAGGAACGTGGTCGGGAACCACTGCTTTAAAATGTAAAACATACAGCATTCATTTAACTGAATGTTAAAAGTGTCTGGAAAATGTTTACATTTTAGGCATTGCCATTTAAAAAGAAAACACTCAATTGTTCAGTCATACATAAGCATGATACAGCCTACTTAAAATACTATAGGCTATTTACAACCCAAAGTATAAAAAACATTTTTTTCTTGTAACTTTACACTGTTTGTTTTTCTGCACACATTCAAACAGTTTATTCCTTATACAATAAACAATAAACAAATAGCTGCGACTTTTACATTCAGTTCTACATTCATTCCTACATGTGGCCTTGCGCTTCGGCGAAATTTACTATTCTGTGACTAAGGAGTATTTTAATATTCATTAGCCAGCCACGCCTTCACCTTTGGAATCCTACCAATGAACGTCAGTGTGATCTAATTAATATTAATGAGCAAAACGCGTTGCCCTGCAACGTTAAACCAGACGGTGACGTAGCTTCATTATACGCATGCGCAAAGACGCGGAAGCCGTGGGCAGGTTGTTAGTTCGAGTGAGAACATATGGGTAGGTAAATAAAGCACCGAAAATATCTATTTGTGCTTTATCACCACATTCATATTATAATAGACACACTGTGAATATCCTGTCGTTGAACTGGAAGATGCACTTCTTTTTTACTGCGTCGGGAACATCATAACAATCACTCTGAATCCCACACCACTGTAAATCTTATAATCATTTTACTTTCTAGTGCATCTAGTGGTTGCAAATGATTTAGCATCAGTGTTTCTTTTACATTCTGAATGTATTTAGACTATTTATATATCATTTCTAAGATCATGTCATGATTATCTTAGTTATTCATTTCATAATGTGATGTTTAAACAGTGCTGTACTGAAAGATGTCATATTTAAAGCATAATATTTAAAAAATTTTTTAAAAAAATGTTCATGTTCCTTCCATTCTGAGCTGTCTGTAAAGTAAACACTGAAACACTATAGTCATCCCTCATGTCTGCATGTTTTGTTGGTTAGCTCATCATTTGTGCTTGTGAATCATGTTGAAAACAAAGCGTTAGATACAGAAGGTGGCACGTCTTGACAAAGTGGTATTTGAGGAGTGCTGGAGAGACTGGAGAGAAAATATTTTTCATTGGTGCTTCAGTGTTGTGATTGATATGATTGTCTGATGTTTTCTCAGTGGTCCTGTTCGTTCTCCTATGAACAGCCTCCGCTCACATTGTTCATAATGGCCCCGTCCTCGTCCTCTTCTTTATGCCGTTGCTGCTGTCCTTGTTCACGTCTGTGCTCAAGATCTTCAGCCTACACTTTGATTCTGGGTCTGGGTTTTGTCACCTTGGGAACCAGTCGCATCCTATTACTAAAATTCTCAGCCAATGCAGGTAGCATAATATTACACCACCATAGAGCAACCTGATATATGATTCCTTACCATAATACCATCAATAGTTTATTTTTTGCAATGTGTATTTTAAATATTGTTGCAACTCTTTTTGTTCTTACCTACAGAAAACAAATATGACTTTCTTCCTGCATCTGTGAATTTAATGGCAGAGGCTATCAAACTAGTATTTTGTTTAGTGATGTCAGTACGGGTGGTCATTCGAGGTGAGTCAGATTCATTGTCCCAAAATTACTTTCTCATACCATATTCATTAACATACTAAGCTAGTGTATATACAGTCTTTTGAATTGTGATATATGTTATTTCAGCATACTGTACATGTTATTTGTTATGGGACTACAACTATTGCTTTTGTTTTCCAGAGGGCCGCTCTTATAAAGATTTGGGATGTTCATCTGGTGCCTCTTTTCTCAGCTACCTGAAATGGTCTGTTCCTGCATTCCTCTACTTCCTTGATAACCTCATAATCTTCTATGTGATGACCTATCTGCAACCTGTACGTTGAATTATTAAAAGTTTATAGTTATGGATAAATATTAATAGGAAAATAACTCTTGCATTTGTTACTTTATATAAAAAATAATATTTTAGTAATTAAATTTATAATTAAATTAAATGTGTGTATATATATATATATATATATATATATATATATAGGAGTAATTCAATTTATATATTAAATAGATGTATTTGTAAACTTTCAATGAATTGGGATCTGCAAGATTGTGTTTTGCATTTGTTTGAATAAAAATACAGTAAAAGTAGTAATCCTTCACAAATCATTCTAATGTGCTGATTTGGTGCTCAAGAAACACTTATTATCATATAATTAATGTTAAAAACTGTTGTGCAGCTTAATATTTTTGTGGAATTCATAATACATTCGTTGATGAATAGAAAGTTAATTTACTTTGTAATATAAATCTTTTGTAACATTATGAATGCATTTATATCACTTTTGATCAGTTTTAGTAAAATTATTCATTTCTTTCAAATAAAATTTGTACTGACCCCAAACTAATGAATGATAACATTCATATTTTTCTCATGTTTTAATAGGCCATGGCAGTTATGTTTTCCAACATTGTTATTTTTACAACAGCCATTCTCTTCCGTATTGTTCTGAAGTAAGTACTGACATTTCTTGATATCTGATTAATATCCTCGTATTTTTTTGTCTGTCACTGACATTCTATCTTTTGACCTGCAGGAGGCGCCTGTCTTGGGTGCAGTGGGCATCTTTGATCATTTTGTTCCTGTCCATTGTGTCGTTGACGACTGGCAGTGGTGACCAGCATGCCATTGCTGTACATGGCATCCACCCAGCCCACATTTCCACCCCTTCCAACAGCTGCCTAAAATACGCCCATCCCGAGCCAGAGCATCAGAACCATAATGAAACATACTGGAAACGTGAACTGTGGGACAGCCAGCTCATCCACAAGCTGAACAGCTTCGGCCTGGGTTACGTCCTGCTGCTGCTGCAGTGCTTCATCTCTGCACTGGCCAACATCTACAATGAGAAGATCCTCAAGGAGGGGGAGCAGCTAGTGGAGAGCATCTTCATCCAGAACAGCAAGCTGTACATGTTCGGTTTGATCTTCAACAGCCTCACGCTGCTTCTGCACTCTGACTACCGTGAACTGATGCTACACTGTGGCCTCCTCTACGGACACAACATCTTCTCCATCTCACTGGTCTTCATCACAGCCGCCCTAGGCCTGTCGGTGGCCTTCATTCTCAAGTTCCGTGATAACATGTTCCACGTGCTTACGGGCCAGATCACCACAGTCATCGTCACTGCGCTCTCTCTCTTCCTATTTGACTTTCGTCCATCGATGGATTTCTTCCTGCAGGCACCTGTTGTACTGTTAGCCATCTTTATTTACCACAGCAGCAAACTGAAGGATCCAGAGTACGCGCTACAGCAGGAGAGGCTCAGGGTCATCAATGGCGAGGTGTTTGAGAGGTCAAGAGGGGTAAGAGTCATTTTGAAATATTCTAAAAGATTTAAAAAGGTCCCTTTACATCTCAGCTGATCATTTACTCCATAGCTATTTGTTTCCACCTTCATTTTTGAAGTACATTCTGACAGTTTAAACAAGGAGCTCTTTGTAGAGGAGGTCTGGCAAACTAAAATCTGATTAAGTAAGGACAAGTAAGAAACCTGAATTCTCTATAATGAAAACACAATTTGGAGAAGCAAAGCCCTACCTTGGATTATTGCATTATTTAGATCAAATATATTATACAGCAGGAAATTCCATTAGTGGCATGTTGGCACTTTTTCTAGAACTATTATAGATCCAGCAGAATGGGAAAGAAGTTCACTTTAGCTTCTTTAAAAAAACTTTTTTATACATACTTATATATACAGATGGATCAAAGTCTGGAGAACCAACGTCAGCCGCATTTGTCCTTAGTGGAATTAGAATTCCCAGTCAGAGTTAACCGCTGAAGCCAATGTTATCATCTTAGCATTAGACCAGAAAAATTTCCTGATAATAACAGACTCAAAGTCATGTCTTGCATCCCTTACAAGTGATCACCCAGCACTTGTAAAAAAAAAATTATCCAAATTCTATATAATTGTACATAATCAACAAATGGCAAAATGAATGGGATCAGTGTACCAACAACAAACTGTATGAAATTAACCCTACTGTGGATAAAAATGGCATCTTTATTAATAAATAATCGCTGGAATTTGCTCTCAGATCATAAATACACAATGCCGAATAGGATAAACCAGAATCACGCAGAAGTTCTTTGTATCAAATCCACTGATATGCTCCTCATGCCATAGACTAGTATCTCTTAAACATATTTTATTACTTTGTGCTGGTTTAAGTTCTTTTAGAACTCTTTTTAAAGTTTTTATCTGAAGCAGTGTATTTGACTGTTCCGTAGCTATTCCCTGCCTGCCTTTTGCTGTCTTGCTTGAGCATTTTTTAACCTTTAAAAGTGTTTTTATCAATGTTTTGATGGCCTCCATTCTTTTCCATTCTGCTGCCTTTTTAAAATGTAAGGACGTGTTCTGTATGAACGGCCCCTACAACACATTCCAGAACTTGTATGAACCTACTTCATTGGATAGCACCATCTATTATTTATGAAGTCAATAAAAGCTGTCATGTTTTTTTCTGTATAAATAAAGTGGTCTGAAAAGAATGTATGTAGTAATTCATGACTGTGATTTATGTTTTTATTTTAGGATGGGGAGGAGTTGGAGAGACTAACCAAGGCTAACACAGAGAGTGAATCTGAAGAAGAATCCTTCTGAGTCCATTTTGAACCCATCACTTTAATTATCATGTAAATATTCTGGAATCAGCCTGTATATGTATTATGTATATGTATTATAATGAATGCTAATTGTAATCAGTCCCATGGAATGTTTACGTAACATGCAAAGAGATCAAAGAGTTGTTAATTTCTTCTCTTACAAACTGTGTAAACATTATGAGCATGTATCAAACTCTGGAGGGTTTGTGAAAGTATTACTTTCATTTTTATTGTTTGGATTATTCTTGGTTCCTTCATATAGTAGTTGACTGAAAGACATAAAATGACAGTGCAGGTATTAAGGTAAGAGGAGCTCGTTTTGATTTTAATGTACTTCTGTAATGGGAACATAATCGCGTTTCAAAGCATATGCCATATTGTGCATGCATGTGTCGTATTTGTTGACAATATGACCTTTAAATAAAATACTTGGATTTTTGCAATAATAAACATCTGCATTTTAATCCTATATGCTAAAATATTTGTCCAGTTTTTATTTGATTTCTTAATAATACTCCTGTTTTGTGGCAACTGCCAACATATTACTGACCAGCAGAGGGAGCAAAGTAAAGAAAATTCAAACTACATGATTTGACAGTGCTTAAGCAGGTATTTGAAATGTTTAGGCTGTATCAACACAGTACCTTCATAAAAATTAAATCTCAGCTGTATTCTACATAATTTCAGCTAAAAACAGAGTTGACTTGCAATGTTTGGAACATATTATATCCAAAGGCATGATAGCAATATAATATATTTTTATTGAAATTAAAGCACAATTTATACGTTTATAAATAAGACATACAGCAACAGTGCTCTTTAAAAATAGAGTAACAATATCAAAACATAGTTCAACAAGAAAAAGCAGGTTGTGACCTTTAAAAACTTTCACTTCTTATAGAGAAGACATCCAATAAATACGAATGTTTTGTTAATGTCTTTATCTACAAAAGATTATGTCCATAGATGGGCATTAAGGGACAGATGTATAGCAGAGGAGATGCATCTTTAAAAATGAACAGCTCTATAAGATAAATTTAAAACCAGTTTAAAGGGAAGTTTTCCATTATCTCTTACCCTGACACTGTCTTATGAAAGTGTAAACCCTAATAACCATAACCCTGATGATAACCATCCTGGTACCCCTCATGATAGCCATGGTGGTAGCCATAGCCACCGTACTCATCTTCTGGGCAGCGCATGCCTAGAGACTGCTGGATAGCCATTTCCTGTCTGCGGAGCTGCATGGAGTCAATCAAGTCGTAGATGATGGCCATGGACCACATGGGGGATGGGTACCAGGACTTGACATTTCCGTCTTTACCCACCAGCAGCATGGAGAAGTACTCCGGGCTGATCTGGAAATAGTTTCTAATGTCCCTCACTAGAGTGGCAGATATGCCCTCACGCTCCACCGTTGCACTTCCTGAAACATAAACGTGGGCATCAGAAACAGGTGTGCAGCTGTACATAAACAACATATGGTGGATATACAGGAAATTGTGCCATTTGTTCACCACAAATGGCTTAGCAGTGATTAATAGGATACTGAACTTAACGTTATTTGATATATTTGAGTTCAGTGCATAATGCAAAACAATTTTATTTTAAAAGGTTTGTTTTAGCTAAGCCAATGTGCATGTCACCATTCATCATTGCAATTTAATAGGTTATAAAGCATAATAATATGAAATTTTGCTTTTACTGAAAAAAAAAAAAAATCATGCTTTCACTGTCAAGTTTTCTTATTATGAAGTGCTTTATGCACTAAGAGAATTCAGAATTAGTTTTAACCCTGTTGAATCTTCTACCATCATATATTTAAAGGGATAGTTCACCCAAAAAAGAAAATTTGCAGCTACCACATTCAAGGCCCAGAAAGGTAGTAAGGACATGGAAAAGAAGAAATTGTTAAATAAAGTCATTATTTTTGTTTTCTTTGCACACAAAAAGTGTTCTTGTAGCTTCGTAAAATTAAGGTTGAACCACTGATGCCACATGGACTATTTTAACAATGTCCTTATTACCTTTCTGGGCCTTGAACATGGTAGTTGCATTGCCGTCTATGCAGGGTCAGAAAGCTCTTGGATTTCATCAAAGAGAATTCACCCTTGCTGAATAAAAATATCATTGTCTTACAAAATTGTACAACAGTGTCTTTTTTACTACAAAAAATATTCTTAATGGCACAAAGCATTTAAATATTGACTAAGTAATGGAGTCCTGAAAAATCAGTGGTGGTTACTGTAGTGGTACCATGGAAAAACTTTTGAACTGTCAAAATAAATAAATCAATACATAATCACATAAAAATGTATCGGTCTATCTGTCCAACATCTTTCCATCCTTTAGCAAAACTCATATATGCATATCTGACTTTAAATAAAGGGCTTTTAACATACATAGTATTATAAAAATCTCTGACAGCACATTTTCATAGAAACCATATTTATTTTTATAAAACCAACATGTTTGGTCAGATATTGACTTTGCTTTCATCTTACATATGGGTCCTGACTACGAAGACTTCGATGTCAGCACTCTAAATGCAGCTTACAGAATCACTTTTTGATCTTAATGCATCAGACAGACTGCTGACGCAACCTTTCAAAACACACAGGAGCCTTGGTGCCAGTGAACGCAAAGCTGTCTGAAGTTTCAACAATGATGGAAAATATGTAAACACTTGAGCCCTTCTTCATTTCTGTCCTGCAAAATATGATTCCTGTGAGAACTGTTTGGTCATTTCTAAGCCGGCCAGAGCTGGAGAGGCTGACTCATGCAGGGAGGGGCCTGAAACCAGAGGCTACTGGCTGCTTTTGACTGACACCTAAAAAAGCAGCCAGTGTCAACACAACACCACCGCACTCATCTAGCGTGCTGATTAACCCTTAACACACCAACTAAACACCTGGCTGCTTTGAGATATATTTTCACCTAGACTAAGAATTTGTTTACTAGAAGTGCAAAATATGCTTTATAGGTTTACTAAGACCAAAATAAGTAAGCATCTGAGTCAGCTGATATTTCAACTGCCTATCAAACCATTGCTACAAGTTATTGCATACCTGTTAAAAGGTCTTCTCGCACCTCAAAGACTAGACGAAATTTTAGGAGTTTACTGGCAAGTCTCATTCCTGTAGCTTTTTTTGCTAGTGTTTCAAAATCAGCGGTCTTACCATTGATGGGGTACAGCTCCAACACTCCTCCCATGTCTATCAGCTCTGTCCCCACCAGCTTCAGTACTGATACATGGCGAAGACCTGCAAATCGACCAACACAGAAAGAATTTTTCTAAAACCTGAACACCACCCTGAGTTTTTAAATGTTCCCCTGCTGACATTTAGGGCATTTAAGGGCATGTTTGTGGCTTGCAGATTATTGTTAATGGAATATGTGTGGGATGTATTAATAAACAAAGCTATTCCTCAAGACATTTAAGTCTGAATTGACAGCCATATTCAAATCCGCTGTGGCAACTGATGTCAGTTTAAATGGAGGAGAACGACAGATGTTTTTTTTTTGGTTCATACCTGTCAAACACTGTAATTGTTCTAAGATTTTTTTCCTGGTCACATTCTGTCACATAATAATTATTATTTTTTATAGAGCTGAGTAAAGTTGTGATGTCAGTTTGTAAGCTAATTTTCTAAGAGCTCCCTCTGGTAATTTCTGAATGTTTTTTGGAATAGCAGTTTAGAATTTATGAGTAAATTAAGGCATGTGGTTAGCATTATTTCAGGAGACTTCCACATTTCGTTCTACAACATAAATTAGACACAGTTTTACATCAAATGTGAATCCTGTAGCCTCTGTTTTTTAAACATAAGTTGCTAAATTGCTATACAGTAGTTTATTCAGAACTAGGAGCATCTCTTTATGATTTCCACAGGCATTTGATGTGGAATTTGACTAAGACCATGAGGCTACACTTCACTATTAGCTGTTCCATGTGTGGTCACTGGATGGGGTCAACACTTAGACCAACAGATATGGAACTGGCTAGCAAACCACCACTTATAAATATACTATTTGAATAAAGTTCACCTACTCTATGTAAAGCTATATAATATAAAAATAAAGGAGCCATTACAGAGCTTGCTGCAATGCTGAATAGTTCGTTAATTACATGAGTTATGTGTTTGTCAGGATTTCTGGGACAAGAGACAAAATGGCAAACATTCACTGCTGTTTTGTGGGAAACATTTCTGAATGTAAGTATCATCACAAATACACGTTCTTGGGAATAATACCAAGAAAAATTCCAAATCCATAACTCAATGGAGTTTTTGAGAGCTGGCTTAGTCTGAACTGCAGTAACAATGATCTGTTTTCAATCGTCACTTAGTGACAAGAAAAAAAATCAATGTGAGATATTATCTTGGCAAACTTGAGACACGAGAAAGAAACATATGCAAAACCCTCTAGACTAAAAAGGTCCATCTGTAGTCAAAATCCTACCCAATAACGCAATATGTATTTATGTGCAATAACGTTATCTGGCATTTTTATCGAAATTCTCCTTCAGAGACATCTGAAGGTTTAGTGATGATTATTCTTACCCAGGTTGCACGCCTGACTGTTCAGTGCATAAAGCTGTTGCTGATAAGCCCATTCCTCATCATTTGGTGCAGATATGACAAACAACCTGCGTCTCCAGCGGAACCTAAAATCGAGTAGCCCAAAATCATTACAACAATAGGATTACATGTGAGATTCCCAGCAAATCACAGCACCATTTCAATAGAAAATGCTTATGATCTACCTGGAGAGGAAGTTCTCCAATGATCTTGGCTTGTCTTCTTTTTTACACGTCACCCCATCACGTTTCTGTTGTTCCATCTCTCTGATGCGTGATGAAAACGTGTCGATATAATCAAACACAGCCTTCATCGCAATTGGCACCTCATAATATTGCTGGAAATAAAAAGATATATATAAAAATAAGCTTCCTAGAGGGTTAGAAACCAAATATCTTTACAAGTAAGGGGATTTTCTCAATAGGTTTTGAGCAGCCAAGAATCCAAACCCAAAATTATGTGTCAAATCGACAGAGCTGTGAAGAATTCTTGACATTTTTCTGCAAACCATAACAAATATGCTGTTCAAGCAAGAATGCAATCCAAAACGCAATGTCCAATATATCACATTTCTTTTGACTTTTGCAATAGTATTTTTTTATTATTATTCTTTTGAATTAAATTATTATTTTTTTTAAATTTAGTGTAAATGCTACATTTGCTGTGAATTTTATTTATTATATAGTGACCACTACTTTAAACCCAGTTAATGAAGGCATACAGAACTAAATTAATATGGATGTTAAACATGTTCTTAAAATAAAGACGAAGACTCTTTTTACAGGGACCACGATGATTTGTGTTTATTTGTGGGCAGTTTATTTATTAACATAGTCAGTTACGTCAACATTCAGCTCTCACAATTCAGTTCAAACACTACATGCCCAGAATTAATTCAGTATTTGTGTGTCTGACTGGCTATGGTTCTGAGGATTTTCAATAGATTTTACTGTCTATCCACTGGCTGACTGCACAGTGGGTTCTTTGTTTATTCCAGCTGTCTGCAAACAGGACTGGGCTTTGCGCTGGCATACCTCACATACTCCTGAAAAGTACTGTGGAAGAAGAGAGCTTTAAAGCGGTGAAAATGTAATATTTGGCAAGTTACGCGACTTTTACCTTGGCTTTCATGTCCAGATCTGTGAGGACCATGTAGAAATCACTGTAGGTCATTCCGTACTCTTTCCTCAGCTCTGTGATGAGATCCTGGTTCTCCAAATCCTCCTGTTTCAGACCTTTCATGGGCTTGTCATTCTCTGCAAAGATGCCACACAAAATCCCACAGACTGATCAACCAACCAGAGAGATAAATACAGAAGATTACAGATGGCTCCACAGTCTGCTAGTTTTGTTTTGACTGCAGTTCAAAGAGACATGCGTGTCTTTCATAACATGCAGTACACGGGGCGACCCCTCTGGTGGGGTCAACGCTGGTAGAACTCGGGACACTGAGGCCCTCGGCTATATGAGTAGCTCAATGCTGTTCTGCTGTTTGTCTAAATGGAAAATCACCAGACATGCAGTCTTTTAATGAAGTGCTGCAGGGCCTTAGGGATGGCAGCTCTGTGTGTTTATTCTGGGAACATGGCTTCCTTTGCTATACAAGAGACAGATAAAAACAGAACAACTCATGTGAAAGACCCTCTTTGCTCTGTGGAAACTCTGTGGGTGCGTGAGACAGCACGGGAAGATGCGGCCAACCTAAAGTATTTGTTTTCCCTTCCGCAAAATTCAAAGAATTTCTCACTCTGATTTCCAGTGGACAACAAAACAGACGGTTTAAGGCACTCCACTTTCAGCATGGGAGGTGAACTACAATTAAAAACCAATCAAAGCAAAGGCAAAATGCTTTTTCTCCCTCTAAACATGTGGTTTTCTTTAAATAAGATCTTTATTTATCTCTCTGGGTCAGAATATATAATAAGGAAGCTTTAGGCACATGTACTACTTGACTAACACTATATAAACAACAACTAGGGATCTTAATATAAGAATTTCTAAATAATAATGATAAAACGAAATCCCCTCTCTGCAGAGTTACATCATAGGCATTTCAAACGGAAAATGAGAGATTAGGTTTAGCCTCAGCAGCGCTCCTAATTATATATGCCTACCATAGCCACAGCACAGGACCTTTAATTGTGGTTTAGGAACCGCTGATCATACAGTCAGTCATGTTTCCTTTTCTAGTACCTCTGATGCTGCACTAGAACCAGTCACAGTGAGCTGGCAGGCTATAAATGCTCAGAACGTGCCAGGCTGATATATGCCTTCATAGAGAGCCTTATGTGTTCACTTAGCTGCCTTTAAGAGAAAGATGTTTATGAGCACCTGTTTTGCTTCAATTTTTCCATCCTGTGGCAGTGAAAGTGACCCCTTACAGAGAACTATGTGACGCAGACCAGACTGATGAGTACATGGAATAAAAATCAAAGCACTGACTCATTCAGAGGCAGTCTGGATGATGATGATTTCATTGTTAAACTCTTTCACAGCATCTTGTCTTAATGCTTCTAGAACCTAACTGTGTGACATTGGTAAATTAACAACAGTGACATCCAGGGTTGCGCAAATTTTTGAATTGAAGAATTAGCTTGCTTTCAATTGATGAGTTGATTTGGAACTACCTATCTATCTTGTTAACTATTTATAAGGCCTTTAAACCTCTTTAAATGGCATTCTTAATTCTAAATCACACACAACCCTGGTAAAAACAAATAGGTAGGAAGCATTCAGAGCTAAATTTCAGGTAAGAATCTGGTCTTAATTATCTTAGCATGTCTGAGGGAGTCAGCTATTTGAATGACTCCAACAATACTCAATGTTTTTGAATTCATGCCGTAGGCTTCCCTGCTTTTGGAGCAGTTCCACAACAACACTGACAAAGAAGAAATTGTAAGAATGTAGATTATTGTATGCTTTACCAATCTACCCACCCTGCAAAACTGTCTCATTTGTCAAGAACTGACTGCCTTTTCTGAGCTAAAACTCTCCAGTCAGAATACCAGCTACAAAGGAAACAGACATTTTCCCATGTCTTGGATAATGAACTAGAGAGAATAACATGCCAGGGCAGACACTCTGCACGCTTCCATTTGATTCATCTAGCAGCATTCCGTGACACTTGAACAAGCACAATTCACTCCATTCCCACACCAAGCTTCAAGTTCCTTTGCTGTGAGGTTCTGTCATATGAGATCATAATCTGGAAAAGTGCTTCCCTAACTTACAAGTGAGTGCCAACTGTTGGATAAAAGGCGCTTTTTGTTTGGCACATTAAAAGCTCTTGATCTCCAGCATAGGAAAATGGCTTGTGTTTATCATATCCATCTTCAGCCTAATCATTCATAGTTCCATGTCACAACTAGTAAAGCTCTCAAAGAACAGGAAACAATTGTTCTTTTTCATGAACGTTGCAGGATTTTATAATGGGTGGCCTGAGTTCAATTTGGCTCAGTGGGGAAGGAATGCTTTGACCGGAACTTCCATAACCTGTGTTTATATGTCTATATGTCCAGGGTTTGAAATTAACACCCGCCAACCCGCCAAATGCGGGTAAAAATCAGCTGTGGCGGGTAACGCTGTCAAATCACTAGCTAATTTGGCGGGTTACTTTTCCTAAGTTATGTTCACTCATTAATTTCTTGGGGAAGTTTATGCGAGCCAAATCTGCACAGGTTTAGCGCAAATACTGAACTCTTGAGACATCATGACATTATTGAGTATATTGCAAAAACCAAACAAAACCCAAAAAAACAGAGTGCACACATACGCGATGTGGTGATGAATCCTAATTAGACTTAGTGCGCGTGCACATTTAGACTGCGTTCTTTCACAGCATGATTCGGTCTATTAATAGGGCCTATGCATTAAGAACGAGGGGCAGAAAATGTATATATTTATATCAATGCATATAGTTAATCAATATCACATGAAGAGTGCCGTTTTTTCTTTAAAAAAATCAGCATGGTTACAAATGTGATATTGATTTTATGCAACAGTTCAATAAACAATAAGTCAATATCAAGAGACTCACGTTTTAGACACCATATTGTCTGTTTTTGTTCTATTTCGCCAACAAAAACATTCGAAACAGCCACAGCACTGTTTTGCGTCTCTGAGCAACATGACAGTGTTTCGTTCCTGAATGAATCAACCATTTAAATTATTCGGTTCAATCGCAATGACTCACTTATTAACAGTGACTTGCTGCCACCTACTGACGATTTTAATTTCACATTTAAAATGTCTTTTCATTTTGTAAATAATTTCAAATATCAGTATTCAACATTTCATGTTTAAAATATCAAAACATTATTCATGCACTTGCAACTGCGGGTTAAAGTATTCCATGTCCCATATTCCATGAATTAACAAGTGTAAATATATCTAAATGCCACTTCATATGCAACTTCTGCAAAGATTAATTTTCTTGATACTGATTTCATTTGTTTAAAAACAGCCTAAATTTATTATTATTATAATTGACTGATTAAATGTAAGAATTTGACTCGAAAGATGATGCACACTTTTAGAAAAATGGCTTTATAAAAGTAAAAATGCCAATAAAAGGTAAAAATCAATTTAAACTTATTGGAAAGATCAATTTCTATCACTGCTGTGAACTGATCGCCACACAGAATATGAAGAATATCAAACATTTTAGGAGTCAGCTGTCCACGGCAGTCCTTAAGATATCAGCACAATAACACACTCAGCAAAATATCATCTAATAATCTTTATCAAAAAAATCCCAGAAAATATTGAGATATTATTTTTTTGTCAATATCACACACCCCTGGTACTGACACAAAATGATTTGCAACGGTCGCTTTGTCACGTACAGTGTAGACAGCCTCAAGCTGTTGGTTTATTTCCGTGTTTTTTTTTTTGACTAGTAGAAGTTATGACTGGCCGGTAACTTAAAAATTTTGTAGCCAATTTGGCTGGTGAGTGAAAAAGTTAATTTCAATCCCTGTATATGTCAAAACATGACATGGATTCTCAGCAGTGGTTGTTTAAGAATGAGGAAAGCAAAATGGCAAAACAATAGGAAAAGATAACAGGAAAAAGGCAGGCAGTGATAAAAACACATTCTCCTATCATTTTATAAGAGTTATTTTAAAGTTGTTTTAATGCCTTTTTGGTGGTTTGAATATTATATAGTACATATTTGCTATCTTGCACATCTATATTGTTTCCAACAAGATGAATGTGGCTTACCAAGTTGGTAATGATCTATTTTCATGGTGCTGTTTGTAAGCGTGCCGAAGAAGGTGATGATGGAGACCTTCCTGATGGCCATCTCACACACATGTTCCAAGTATTCATCCCTTTGCTGAACATACATGGTGTTCTCCTCTGTTGGAGAGGTGATCAACTGAAGTAAAGAGTTTGAAACAGAAGAACAGTAAATAATAATACAATACAGAAATCCACATTTCTTATTTAGAGTACATACAAAAAGCTACTCACAATTAGTCTCCTTTTGCTTTCAAAATAGTCCAAAAAGGTTGCAAGAGTTCCTTTTGGTGGCGGAGGGGGTGGTGGTGGAGGTCTTTTTGTTGGTTTCTGATAGTCTTCTTTCTCATGGATCTTTGATTCTTTCTTTCCATTTTTCTTACCACCCTTTCCCCTCCTCTCCTTGTCCTTCTTGTCCTTTTTCCTCTTTTTATCCGTCCTGCCCTTGCCTTTCTTGGCAGGCACAATTTCTTCCTCCTTCTCTTCAGGATAGATGTCGGTGGGCACACCTACATCAAATTTCTCTTCATATGCATTACTAATTTCCTTATCGCCATTTTTTTTCTTTGTAGGCTTAACTTTAAGTTCTTTGTGTTGTGTAGGTATAATGCTGGTATGTTTGTGGTTGTGTTCTTTTTTATCTGTGTGGTTGTCCCTGTATTTTGCTGTGTCAGCTTTGGTGTAGATGGGAAGTGTTGTGGGTAAGGTTGTCTGGTGTCTGTCTCTACGGTTGTAATAGTAAGGCTCAGTGGTGGTCTTGTGGGCTGGGATCCATTGTGGAGTAGTATGAGCTCTGGTCGTCCTTGGAGTGGTGGTGGTCCGTGTTGTGGTTGTGGTCGGCCGGGTTGTTGTCGTCGTTGTAGTGGTGGATCGGGTTGTAGTTGGAGGACGTGTGGTGGTGGTGGTAGTTGTTGCTTTGGTAGTGGTTGTTGGTCTTGTTGGAGTTGGAGTAGTAGTTGTAGTTGGTCTTCGAATGGGTTTCCGCACCTCTTTTCTCCTCTCCATTGGCAGATCCACTTGGGAGTCAGTGCTGGGGATGCCCTCGACCACTTGCCCCTCCACCCCTGCCCCTTTACACTTCTGCACAAAGCCTTTCTGCCTGACTTTCTCCATTTTGCGAATGGGCGACTGGTCGATAACTTCGTACATCGCTTCCAGTCTGACAGGGTATGGGTAGCGCTCTTCTACCTGAAGGGTCTTCTTAAGAAGGACCATCCCAAACTTTCCTTTCTCTAATTTAAGAAAGTTCATGAGTCTGGGAATAATAGTCGTATCTAACGGCTCTTCCATCACCTTGCCTTCGTTAGTAATGCGTCTGATTTTTCCACCCAATTCCCCTTCTTGGTGAAACATGACAATCTGATGCACGTGCCGCTCGGCCAATTCGCAGTAAACATCTGGTTTGAGAAGACTCATCATCAATCTGTAGTAACCATCAGAGTCGTGAGGTGCGGAAATAAACAGCAGACGGTTTTTCCCTGCAAATGTCGCCAGTAAGTTTGGAGAACCAGCACTGCTTGGCATGCGGGATACTCTGGCCCTGGCTCCAGGTGTTCCATCATCTTGCTGGATTGGATTCCTAGACTCACCCTGTGCTGGTCTCCTTTGTGCCAAGACCTTTCTGGATTGGACGTTCCTGGTAACGTTTGTACCTTCATCTCCCTTAATCTGCTGGCGTCTATCATTGATCCAAGAAGGAGAACGTGTTTTGATGACCTGACCCTGTAGTGATTTGTTTTGTCTTGCTCGTCTTATGGGAATCGGTCTGAGCTTGGTCGGGCTGCTCTCTGACACGTAAACAGCCCATGTCAACAGACACAAAACACCAAAACCAAGCATGTACCTTCCCCTCATGTTTGAAAACTTCAGTCTAGTACTTAAGTCAGTAGAGAGATACAATCCAGTAAAGCGTCATAAGATCCGATTTATTTTCTAGAAGTTTATAATTCTGATGCTCAGTGCAAAACAAGGCAAAAGTTATTTAAAACCATCTTTTGATACGCAACAAAGAAAATATTTTCTTTAACAAAGACAAAATCGGTCAAATTAGATCGACCTTGGTTTTACCTGTAAGTGTGTTTAGGAAACATTTCTTGAACATGCAGCGCGCGATCTGGCTGAATCAATGCAAAGAGGCATTTACTGCTGCCCAGCGCCAGATTTTCTCATCTCATCATTCCTGTATTAAAATGCATATAATCCCTTAATCAGCTGAAAACAGATGCCATGAAGTAAAGCTCCGGTCCGTCACTCTCGTTTAACACGCGCCACTTCAACACTTTTTCAAAAATGAGAAAAAGTCCGAAATACTTCCAAAAGTTTGGAAAACTCTCTGTGCGGCTCCTTATCACTGGACGCTTTCCCAGACATGTCAGAAAGTAACAGCACAGCAGCCTCAGTATCCTCTGACGACGAGCGCACAGGACCAACCCATGCAGCTGAGGGGTGCCAGTGCGCAGAGATTTACTCCTGCAATCAAAGTGAACCTTAACCTTCAAACAGGCAAATCCTTTCAAGACCCTTTTAAGGAGCAAATAGACAACATCGTTTCTAAAACGAAATAATTGTATTTTCTTTTTAACTGCTCTAAAGCCAAAGAAAAGTCTTTAAATATTATCTGGAAAATAGTTTGTATTAAAAGTAGTCTGTGTATATTTTCCCCAACCTGAAGAGAAACGTTTTCAGTAAATATTTTTTCTAAGTAGTTTTAAAAAATAGTGCCCAATAAACAAGCTAAAGACAACAATGGCGAAAAGAAACTAAATAGAATGGTACAAAAAATAAAACATTGAAAATATCTTTTGATGCATATATGTGGCAGTCACTTAAATTGCTGAACTTAAGTTGTCGCATTGTTAATTTTTAAGGTCGTTTTTATGGATTGATGTATTACACAGATATTCAACGACTGGCAACCCACAGAAATATCATGAAAAGCAGTAACTCTGGTAATCTGTGAAGTGGTCATATTTCTTTCAGAAAAAAATAGCTTTAATGCAAATCTAAACAGGATTAAGATCACTTTATCATCTACATATTTCGGAATATTTTATAAAATACAGCTTTTACTATCATGATATTTGTTCAGTATTGTAGCCTAGACTAGAGCCTGTTCAGACTAATATAGTACATTTTTATCATCACAAAATTTGAATAAAACCACATATTTATGACTAATCAGTCACAAAACTTAATTAGTTAATTAAAGTAGTTTTAACATACTGCTTAATCTTAAGTATGAAGACTAATAGGTTAAAACACTTTAACAACACAGTCTTAACAATTTAGATGACAAAATCACGCGTAGGCTCCTTATGTGTATACTCATAATACACATCATATACTGCACATATTTGGCTCTGTCCCTTAAAACGGCCCCAAACTTGGATAATGTAACTGGATAACAGCTGTTGAGCAGAATCCACGGGGTATGTGATGGTGGAATATCTCACCCTGTAAAAGATAATACTGTATATCACCATTATATACCTGATACAGGTTAAAATATGAATTATATTAAACCCCCAAACTCTTCTCAGCAGTTGTAGTCTAGTTATGTAGTTACATTATATCTCTGATCATTATGCCTCTTGAAAAAGTGAAACTCAATTATTTTTGTTTATCAGAGAGCAAATATCTTTAGTAAAAGTAGGTCTAGTGCACATTCCATTCCGCAGGCAAAGTTACTTTCTAGTCTCGTCTGATTTGATAACATCTGAATGTATGGAATGATCACTCAAAGCTTGCTCCTCATCTGGCTCTTTTTACTGCAGTTTTCTGCTTAGAAGCTCAGCATCTTCCTTCCCTGTTACTTTTGTGTTTTACTTTATTAACAGATGCCTCAATGTGAGAAGCATATGCTTAAAGGAACACTCCACTTTTTTAAAATAGGCTCATTTTACAACTCCCCGAGAGTTAAACAGTTGAGTTTTACCGTTTTTGTATCCATTCAGCCGTTCTCCGGGCACTGTTGCCAACTAATTTTCAGGGGAAGTTGCTAAAGGAAGGTCAATTTGTTGCTAAATGTTGCTAAATGACGTTGTGACGTTATTACAATGGAAAATATGGTATATATAAATATATGCATAATATAAAATAGCTATTTTTAAATACACTGAATTATTGAAAACGTACACATTTTTGAACAATTACAATTTACAATTAAGTTTTTTTTTTATTATTATTAGCTAGTAAACAAGTAAAACCACATTCTGAACAATTACACATTTAAGCAGTGTATTAGTAGTTTGTTAGTGCGCTACACTCTAAGAAAAGTCTGTAAAAATAGGGCACAATCTACTATGTTAATATGAAGGAATTTTCTGGATTGATTTTTTCACAGGTTTTTTTACCTGAATTTTTAATTACGCATCGTATTTTGTGTTTTTGGGTTACAGGGTTACAATGGATAATGGATAACAGATAATGTCCTGGAAAATTACTAGTGCCTTTTCCAATTTTCTAGATATTTTTCTTACAGTGTACTAACTGATCGACAGTCGCAGGTACAAACTGCTAACAAAGTGTATCATAAATGAACAATTATTAAATTAATATTATTATTATTATTATTATTATTAAATTAAACAATTGCAAATAGCAGCTAACTTAATTGACGTGATGTGTGTACTGCTAGGCATCTTTGGTTTCCTCTTTTTGTGTAATTTAAATTCTAAATGTGTGCCTTTTTATTGTTTGAGTCACTTAGCAAAAAGTTGCTAAAAGTTGTCAAATAAATTTTTAAAATAGCTAAATTTGTTGCTAGGTGCTTTTGGAAGAAAAATTGCTAGGGTAGTCTGAAAAGTTACTAAATTTAGCAACAAAATTGCTAAATTGGCAACACTGTCTCCGGGTCTGGCGGTAGCACTTTTAGCTTAGTTTAGCATAGTTCATTGGATCAGATTACACCATTAGCATCTTGCTCAAAAATGACCAAAGAGTTTCGATAATTTTCCTATTTAACGCTTGCCTCTTCTGTAGTTACATCGTGTACTAAGACCGACGGAAAATGAAAAGTAGTGATTTTCTAGGCCGATATAGCTAGGAGCTATACTCTCATTCCGGCGTAATTATCAAGGAACTTTGCGTACCATGGGTGCAGCAGGCGCAATGATATTACGCAGCGCCTGAAAGTAGTCCCCAGCTATATCATAACTAGTTACCTAGCTGAATCATTTAAAACTGAATCATGTCTTTTACAACAACATAATCAAAATAACTAAATAGCAGAAAACCAAAATGAGGGATATGAGGATTGAAAGCTAAAATTCTTCCAACAACCAGATCCTGATACAAGGAGTCACTGGCATTGTTCCTTCAGTTCTACAGAACTGTAATTGGAAATTGCAGTAATGGTGTCCACAAGCCACAGTCCACTGTTATTAGGTTTGACAGAAGAGAGTAGATGCAGCTAAGTTGAAAACAGAATGGACAAAAGCCATTAAATTAACCCTCTGAAGAGTGGTATCCACTATCGTTTGCAGATCTTTTTCAAATATATTTTAAGATTTTAATGTATTATTATTTATTTTCATTGAAACATTTTTTTGTGCTTCTTTTTAGTCTCTGCATAGTGGTGGGGATTTTCAGTGACTATTTTTTTTAGTTTACCAGTAGGTGGCGCTAAGCGACAGTCTTAATGAGTGAGTCATTTAACTTTTTAACTCATCTGATTCATTCAGCAGCGCCTATTTATTCAGGAACGAAACAATTGACTGAGTTGACTTGTCTGAATGAATTATTGAACCTTTTATTCCACCGATTTGATCAATCACAGAAACATTCTGGAACAAAAACACCAAAACTACTTACGGCTGAACCACATAGCCGTGCATACGACCATCAAGCACTCTGCCATATTTCTTTAATAACTAAAATGATTGATTAAGAAGGTTAACATGACCCTTTTCATTTGTGTATAACACTGCATACTGAGCTCAATATAGTTTAACACACCAACTGTTCAGTAACATAAAGGACAATATTAATGTCACAGAAAGGAAGATATATGCTCTCAGTCTATACCAACAATAAAAGTGTATATATGAACACAGACCTCTACAGAATGCCTAATGCTTTTTGCTCAAACCTCACCCATGAATTCACAGTCCTCTTTCAGTCTACTACACAGCTGCTCTTGTTCCCGAATGTGAAGTCTTTATTGTAAACTTGAAGGGGAAAGGTAATATATGTCATCAAATTTAAATTTAAGGACAGAAGCATTAAACAAGCAATAAAAATGACATAAACTCCAAATAGACTGCTTTGATTAGCAATCTCCTCTACTTTCCATAAGGAGCCATATTTTCATGTTAGGAGCATTTAATACACAACACTGCAACACTTTTTTTTCTCCATAAAACCATTTTTTATGGAACTGCTTGCTAGTAAAAGGCTTGATAATGTAGCAAATCAGCTCAAAAGGGAAATGTAAAACAGGTCAAATGTCTGAAATCTACCCATGTTAACAAGACACCACAAAAAGTAAAAGAAAGTATTTTGTTTAAGTTTAAATGCGACTGTACCAGAGCAAAATATTTACTTATGATAAAATGAGTTGAAGTTATACATATCTAGTTTTCATATGCTGTTGCTTAGCCTGTTAGCAATGATTTGTGTTAATATTTATTTTCACAATGAATCAACTGTTGCTCCTGTCTGTTTTACACAGATCACATGAAGGCATCTCAAGCATTTGTTGTTCCATCCTGTTTCCAGTTGCAGTGACCTCAGCCCATAAAATCTAGGTAAATCCTGTAATCTCTCCAAGGATAGTACCACTATAGCTCAGAGTTCTGTCAAACAGGCTGTACGGGAAAAGCAAAGAACGGGAAGAGCAGAGTGTAATCTGTTCTCCATGTGAAATTAAACCCTTAGGACAAGCCATTAATTTTCTTCGCACTGTTTGTGTACCTGGAGCGCTTGCAACAGTGTGCACATTCGACCTTGCAAACATTACAGCAGAGTGTCATCACTCTTTGTCAGGCATACAATTTGACCATGTAGTGACCCAGAGTCATAGTGTAAATGGACATTAAAAAGTTTTAAAAGTATTAAAAGGGATAGTTCACCCAAAACAGTGTTATTTTAATATCATTTTAGTCTGTAGACTGTTTTTGTTGATATTTTGAATTAGATTGTATTTGTATATTTTTAATTTTAATTATATTTAAAGTTTTGTTGTGTATTTTTGTGATTTTTAATTTTTTTTTAATGTTTAATGAAAATGAGAAATGTTGAACTAGCTAAAAATAAATATGTTTTTAATTATTTTATTTCATTTAATATATATTTAATTCAAGTCATGAATTTTTTTATTTTATGGTTTTAGTTTTAGTTAACGATAATAACCAGGGCCTGACCCAAAAATGAAAAACAAAATAATTTACCCTCATGTCATTCCAAAGTTGTATGGCTTTCTTTCTTCTGTTTTGGGCCACACTAACTTTCATTGTTTTTAATATATAGAATAGTGGAGTACAAAGTGATCCAGACTTGATCCAGATCAGATTCAAACCAGGGTTTCCATGAGGCATAGCTCTCAAATGTCATGTGAATAGTCCACTGCACTACAGCATATTGATAGTTTTATTGCAATATGTTGTAAATCATATTAAATTAGTACTAGTGGTGATTGCCTTAACAAGCTGCTTTATGTTTCTACTGTAGCTCAGCTACTCAAGTTTGGTACTATCAATGCCAAAATTATTGATTTGATTCCCAGGAAAAACATATACTGTTCACTTTGGAAAAAATGTGTCTGGCAAATGCATACATTTTAGTTCGAGATATTGGATGCCCAGTGCGTTTAATTATTTGATTAAGAATCTGCTTTCAGAGTCTGGCACTGTTGCTATAGACTACAGACTCAAGAAATCTTATACTGTATTCCAGCTCTGCTCCAGCAAACAGTTGTCAGTATTCAGTCTCTGAGTTTGTCCATAGTATTGGGTTTATTCATAATATGATCCAGACCATCTTGGATTTTACCAGATAAAGCACCTGTTTTTGCTTATATAAGAATAGAGGTTGTTTTAACAGCTCAGTGTTTTAAATGAACACCTCATAGACAGCTTGTCAAAAATCCTTTACAATCAAACTAATCTACTTTGTTTAAAGAGAAAAATTATAATTGCATGTCATTTCAGATGTCATTCATTAGGGGTTGTGTGTTTCAACTTACTGGGGCTGAAGCTCTTCTTATGCTTTCATTTCATTCTTAACTGATTTGAAAGGGTTTACTTCTCTCTCTCACTTCAAAAATTATAATTCAAAGACCTTATTATTTGTTGTTTATTTGATGTACCTTTCACTTGGCCCTCAACATCAAATGCATCCTCCAAAATGATGTTTGAAGAAGGGTAGCCCGCTATTTTATATTCAACCTTTAAGGAGCCAGCTCTGACTTCAGTGTTTGAATAAGGCATTCCACATTGAGGCATTAGAACAACATTCTGTGCGCAGCTCCAGGCAGGACTGACCCAACTCTCCCACTCCTCGCCCCCACACATTCACCTCTCTCCCAGTTTCCATTCCCTTTTCGCAATACACACACATGCACCCACACACAAACACACACACATATACAGAAAAGGCCAAGGTTACTTGTGTACACAGCAGAAAAGGTCTAGTCAGTCCAGAGTTTTAATGCTAGCACTTAATCGGCTGTGTCTGCACATTTTTACTTACCTGTTAAGTCTACTTTCTGTCCTTTCTTGACAATTTGGAGTAGGTATGTTAGCAGCTTGCAGACCTTCATCTTGCTGTTTAGAGATGTATTTTTTAAGCAAATTTTACATCACTTTTAATCTTTTAATAAAATGCTACATGCTACAAAACGCTACTGCTAAATTATTGTCAGATGATCTCACAACATAAAATAACCTCATCAGGTTGCATGTTTTTTTCAGCAAACTGAGGTTTTCATAGTGGAAATAAATGGTTATTTTGTATGTGTAAAACAAATCTAAATCTAAAGTCTTAACATTTGGCAGTCTGATCAAATAATGAGTAAGGAAAGAGAAGAAATTAAGAGATGAATCACACTGTACAATCTATATATCAATCTATATATCTACTCAGTGCCCAAAACAAATGTTATGTCATCATCATTATTGTAATTTATATTTACAACAAATTATTTAGCAGAAGATTTTATTCAAAGCAAATATTTTATTATCGCTGCGTTTGTTTTTTTCTAAAAATTTTGATGTAAATTTTAAACAACTGAACCCACTTTCTACTTCTATACATTTGCCAAATGATCACACTTTAAAAGCACATTTACTCTTCGGAGGAATTTCTTTATGAGAAGAAAGCACTCAGACACGTTAGCGTTAGGGATGGTCTGTTGTAGTTCTTTAATAAGAACCATCAGTGGTGGTTTTGTCTCATGGACTTCAGACAGACCTGTGTGTGTTAGTTCCATGAGTGCAGCGGACCAGAGCTTTCAGGTCTGTGGTGACACACCCATCAACAAAAGCAGATCTGGTGGGTTACAAACACGACTGTTACTGTGCTATAGCAAAAAAATGTGACAGTTGTTGTCCTTGCTGTTTAGCTGTAAACTACTTGACACTGAGAAAGGTTTTGTTGCAGCAAGATGATGCATGTTTATAATGGTGGTCTTTTAAATATCACTGGGAGGGATTTCAGGACATGAAATTGTCAGCCATTATCAATGTTGCCAGTCAATTTAGGCAGTTAGAGTCTCATTAGGACTTATATTGCTTTACTTTTATTTAGATTAAAACAAGCTATTGGTCATTGAGGCTAATGTTAAAGGTTAGCAGTGTTGCGGGTGAGACATCTATGGATTTGTGAGGCAATAAAAACTTTACTGAGAGCCAGTGTAATTGATTTCTCATGGACAGAACCTTGAGCAACATCTGTTCTTTATTTCCTCAGAATTGGAATGATGGTGAATTGTGTGTGATATCTGGAGTGCAGATCTGAATTAAGCTTGATGTTCAAGACAAACTGAACCTAACATCATTGGATATCACAATGAATGGAAAAAAGACATTCTAGACACTATTTCTTTTATAAACGTATTGCCTTTCCTTTGTTTTTCCTTCTAGTTTGCAATATTTAGGATTTCTTTTGATTTATACAGAAAAAAATAACAACCATAAAGCACCTGAGTGAATGAACAGTGTCTCAGTGTTACAATTATGAGGTTTCTCTCCAAGTGCTCAAACCAAATTACATACCGCATTGCCAGCTCTCCTGGTTTTGTCAGTGGATGCTATTTCCCACGACCATAAGAATAACTGTAGATGATGCTGAGTTTCTTTGCTACCATGTAGTGGTTTATTCCCAATGCTTACCTCGCTAACTGAGCAGGAAATGTGTTTTTCTGTTGTTGTTTTTTCATATTTATTAACATGATTCCCTCATTTTAACTTATATTGAAGGCACTCGACCAAAATGAATAATTTGGACATAAGGACACTTCTGGCATTTAATGTGTGGTCTATAAGAGTCAAAAACATCCCTTTTGATTTTGACATACAGTAGATAAACACAACAACTAAGTATGCTTAGGCTAAATTTGACTCTGTTATATGCCAGAGTAAATAAAGCATATGCTATGTGTGTTGAATCAACACAGTTCAAGTGTGAGAGACATATTCTTTGCTCTTGTAAATTTGGACGGGCTTGTGTCCAAAAATCCTTCAGTACTTTTCCATAACCTCTTCTTGTACATGGAGTCAGGACATGTTTGATTGGTTCTGCAGCAGATGGAGCGTGTTAAAGTTCACATTTTTTTGAAAACCTCTTGACTGCAATTACTGAACATCTTGCCCTGCGATAATAGGAGATGGTTTGTAGAGTGAATGAACACTTCAGGCGTGTTCACACAATGCAAATCTGAATGTTTCAAAATGAGAGAGGTTGTGTATGCACTGGGCATGTCAAAGCAAAGATCATGAATCATCAGTTGTCAGAAATACCGCAAGCATGTAATATGTCAGAAATAGAATGTCGGAAAATGGAGGATGTCAGAAATAGATTTGTTTACTCTCAGTAAAAGTATGGTCACATTTACTGTCGTTTGACAATTTTGTCAGTCAGAATCCATGCTATCTGGTAGGCCAAATGATTTCCCCACTCGGATTGTGGTCTTTATTCGAATTGGTAACGCAAATTCGTAGTATTCAGCAATAGAAATCTGCTTGCTTTGAAAGTGACCTCTTTGTGGGCTGTGCTCCATACATAACTACAATATTGAGAATAGACAATGGACCTTTTTGTCAATGAAATTTCAGTAATGTGACCACTAACATACTCGCTAATATACTCATTGCGCTGAACTCAGCATTGTTAAATGTGATGGTCTAGCCTACGGATGATTGCTCTTTTTGGACTTTTTTTTTATGATAGACTTTTACATTCAACAGTCTGAAAACAAATCAGGGTTCACAACCTGTCTAAATATGCCACTGGGATGCATTCGGTCTTCTAATGCAGCCTTTGAAGTATTCAGCCTTTGAACTGGGGCACAACACACAGTTTCTGCATGAAATGTCCTTGGTATTCAAGAACTTGATTTGTTACACTAATTTGTAAAACTCACTTTTTCTCTGAACAGACATTTGTCAGCACTGTAGAAGAGCTTAAACAAACCTTGGATGATTGCATAATGACAGGATGACAAAGGCTAAATGATCTAACAGACCTCTTCTGTGGAAACTTCATAAGGTCAGCTCACAGGCCTACTAGCAGTAAAAGCCAGCACTGACAAAAAGGGAAGTGAATCACCCAACTACAGAACTTTCTTTCCAATAACTAAATACTGATATAGAACATTCTTGTTATTGGAAATAAAGTTCTATAGTATTTAGGCTGTGTGATTCACTTAGACCATCACACATTTTTTATGAATCAGGGAAAGTATGAGAATTTCCACTTTAAATGATATATAGAGGTCTCTAACCCAAATAAAACGGAGATGTGGTTACTAAAAAGAGAGGAATGTGATGGGAATGATTATAATAAGGTTTCAGCAGGAGGGACATATTTTGTCACACGTAAATTAATGCAGATACCCTCAGGTAAATAATATTAAATTGAAGAATGCAGGAAGACATAAAAATAAGTTATAATCAGTTCCATGCACAGGTGTCAGAAGTTACTAATGCTCCCTTAAGAGTGCTTGAGGAGTCCACTATCTGCTGGAGCAAAATGCACATGCAAACCACTTCTCACATACAGAAACAGTCAACTCATTTTCTTCTTTTAAAGAATTTAAAACACACAACAAACTTGTTCATAAAATCCAGAGAGCAATAAATGCAAAAATAAAATAAAAAATAAATATAAAAAGTTTTTATTTAATAGAAGATAAATAAAAGATAACAGAAGATGAATAGCAAATAAAAAAAAGTAAAAACAACAACAACAACAACAAAAAAACAAAAACTAAAACTTGTTAACTTTTCTTATTAATTTGCTTAACTCCACAAGTACAAGTATTTACTAATATAAAATGCTATGACATCTCCCACTGGATCACTGGAAAGCTAATAAATAATTTTGTGGATCTTGTGACCTTTTGTGGTCAATACATTATATCTTGCTGTATATTTTAAGAAAATGGCTGTGTTGATCTGAATGTGGATAAATGTATATGCACTATACTATGCAGACACCATGAGCAATATATTCAAAAATCCAATGTCCATTGAATTATTTTAAATGGTGACTGAGTTCTGTTTATTTCTGTTTGTCACACTCTCACAAAAGCCTCTAAAATATGTCCTCTTGCCCCACACTGGATTGTTTGGCTGGCAGCTCATAAAACACATACTTGGAATCATAGTTAGCACTCTTGTATTGTAATGCAATCTAATGCAAAATTCTTTTAGACAGAAATATACTTTAAATACCAAGACCAGAAGGCCTGCTTCCTCTGGCAGAGAAACAGGACCAGTGTGGGAAATTTTACTGCAATTAGGTATGCATTTACCCTCAAAACTTTGCTTTGAACAAAATCTGAAATCTGAGAGAAAAAAAAAAAAAAACAGAGCTTTTGAATCTCTTTGTATTTTATAGCAAAAAGTGTATTCTATTTCTGCTGACAGGCTGAAAACAATTTGTATCTGAATAACAACTGATGATGACTGAGCATTTACGCTGGGGAAAGTAGAAGATCTGGCAAGCAAATGTTTGACAGGAAAAGCAGTCTATGGTAGATGGGGAAGGTCTGATGCACAGGACCATTCTTTCTTCAATGACTTTCAATTAGATCGTATTCAATTAGAAGTGTCATTAATGCCACCTACTGGTAGCTCGTGTCAAAAGTCACTTTGATTATTCCAGCCGTCCTTAATATTCACCGTCATGTGGACAATGTAGAATTTGAAACATAATGCATCAACGAATCAAACTAAGAATTGTACTTTGAATTCCATTTAATTTCTTTTTCTTTTTCATGGCGCCTTCATATTTTCAATAAACGTGTACGGAGTTGTCGCAATATATTTCGTGACACACACACACACACACACACACAAAAACAAACAATTAATGCACATTAAAGGAAGCAACGTCAACATTAATCAGAAATCCCTTAAAGGAACATTAATTTTTAACCAAAATTTAGAATTAATTTATTTCAAACCAAAGTATTAAAGAGCTTAATCAGAATTTGATCAGTTATTTATTTGCATAAAATACTTTTCTATATAAGAGTGTAAAAACAAAATGGAGCGAAAAAAAATGAATTAAAAAACAAAAAAACAAAAAACATTTCCACCATAAAAACATTTTATATTTCTGCCCCTCAGAGCTCAAATATATGCCCCCAATCAAGATTATTGTCTCTATTCTGCACATTTAAACTTGTCCTATCCCCTACAAGTACACATGCCAATTTACGAAATTACAATTTACGACATTTTGCCATTTCAAAACGTAATTCATATTACAAGAGGCTACTTGATTATCGAAAAAACAAACAAACAAACAAACAAACAAACAAAAGAAGACAGAATTAGCATAGCTCCTCCCAGTCCTCTGTCCATATATGGCTCTGTGAGGAGGGATTTACGTACATTTAATTATACCTCTAGTCTTCGCTGGTCATAACAGCTCAAGAGAGGCCTCTGGCTCTGTGTAGGAGTAAAGCATACACAGCTCACCGGTGAACGCTAATCGGGATTGTTTGGTAGCCAGATATGGATATGATTGATGGTATTCTATAAATATGAAGTAAACATGAGAACCCAACAACATTTTTCTAAACATTCACACTTTATGACTAAAAGTCATACAGGAATACTCGCATGATTGAACAGGTAAAGTTTTGTGCTTCTTAATCACATTATCCACTCCCGGTTTGATTGGATACGTTTTGGATTGTACACCTGATATAACTGAATTTATTACTGTCGCTGGAACATGTCGTAAAACATTGATTTGTAAAATAACTATTACTGTACATTATGAAATAAATGTAAACAAATATAGTTAGGCACTAAAGATGAAATCCATGTGCATCTATGGTCATTATCCTTATTTAACATTGTTACATAATTTTACATTAACATTGCAACATGATTTATTATACAAATTGATACTCTCTGAGGCCCTCAACTGTTAACAAGTTGCAATAGGCTAATAACTACGGTAGATGTCACTGTTTACCCACTCTTTGTAGTACAGTAGTGGATGCCTATTTAACTCCAAATAGTAGTGCAATTCCAGTCCTTTTATTTTTCTGGTATCTAGTGCTACAGCATAGGATGTTTTACTGCATGCATAACTTTGTTTGTCTGTGATCCCAGCATTCCAGACCAGAGTATGTGAGCGGTGTAGAATACTGTGACCTTGCCTGGAGTTAGGAAGAGTTTTTAGAACTGAGCATTGGCAGTGTTTTTTTTTTTTTTTGGAAAATGGAAAACCTGGAGTAGAGCTGAAGTGGACTGATGAGTGAACACTTTGAGGAGAAATTACTGTCGAGTCACTCCACTCATTCTTAGAGTAAAAAATACATACAAGTAAAATACATAGAATACAAAATAAATAAATAAATAAATAAATAAATAAAAATAAAAAGGAATACCACTACTACTAATAATATACAATTCAGAATAAGGGTACAGTATGATATAAAAATATCAAATAAATGCTTTATAGAGCTCACCAACTTTTTTTTTTTAATCTTTAATCTTTAAAGCTTTTTTTTTTTTATTCAAAGAGTATTTTTTTTCAATTTTTATTTATTTTTTATTTAATACTATGTACAGCTTTCAGTCAACAAAACTATAAAGTTTTTTTTCCCTTTATGAATGTGAATTTTGGCCAGAATACAGGCAAATTAATTACATAAAAGCACTTTTTTTCCTCTTTAGAATATATATTAAAACTAAAAAAGTACATTTTCCCACAAAAGTGGGAGAGGCCTTGTACATTTTTATTGATAAATTTGTCTCACACTACAATATAACTGAATAAGTACAATACAAAAATAAATGCAAGGTGTTAGCGTGCTTTGATTTCTTTTAGAACTATTTTTGTTGGCGTAAGAAAAATGTACAAGCTAATTGACAAAATTTAGTTTGAAAGGTTATCTACTAGTGTATTAAGTTTTTGTTTCTAGAACTACTATATCAAAACATTATCACACTTAAACACTTTCAGTCTGAATATCAACATTTTGTGATGCCACTTACCCGTGTGATATTGCTTAAATGCCTGAGTCTGTTTTCATAACTAGCACATGAGTTTGCGGTGATGAATAAGTAAATTCTATTCTTTGAACACCCCACCTATCATCTTTTAAATGGTCTCCCAAAACCGCAGATTGTCTCCTCCCTGTTTAAACTTGCCTGCTCTTACGGCACTCCGACTCAACATCTTGCTATTTAGGTGAGGGGTTGGACAGAGCAATAGGGTGTAATCTTTTGCAGGGATGAGAAGGAAAACATTTGTAACACAAGTTGATTTAGTTAGTTAAACACCAATGTAGCATTAAACAATAAACCACCAGATGATGGCGATATTGCATACTGAAAAGTCACTTAGAAGTGTAAGAGCTACTTAGTGGCAATAAAAAGTGGATGGATGGTATGTCAGTATGTGTGTGGTCAATGTTCAGCCTCTTACTTGAGTCTTTAGTAGCCTATGAAACTTTTCATATGATTTAGTCATTATACAAAGTGTTTATGCAAAGATTCAGCCTTAATAGACCCTCTTATCTTATTACTAATTGTCAATTTACCAAACAAACAGTTAATTGTTCTCACACAGATGCAGCATAAACAAATTCAAGGTGCCAGAAGCTCAAACAATATGGTTGCACCTTCCAGCGTTTAAATACTTTGCATGCTGATACTCATGACCCCTCCACACTTACATAAACATATTTTCATTCTATTGTGTTCATATTTTTCCTCCAGCGCTGCCCACACACCTCCAGTGTGGCGCAGTGCATAACCGGCATGCCTGAAGCTTGTTCTCCGCAGCTTTCGCTCCGACTGTTATTGTGGTGTAAACAGGACGTGTCGATTCACATCCCCAGTTATCTCGTTTTTCTCCCCAAACCCATGCATTCCTTGGCGTTTCCTTCAAAGATGAACATAAGGGTCAAGTAAAGGCACTTAGAAACAGGCATAGTGGTGATCTGGGGGAGCTAGAGTGGATCGGTCTGTCTTCCATCAGCCATGTTTAACAGATCATTCCCAGGTTCATGTGACTGGAGACTGCAGGGCAGCTTGGTTTGTTTTAAGAGGGAATGCCTTTAGTATACATTCGAAATATCATGCAGGCTAACTGGCACCATCTCTACGGTCATTCATAAAAGGGATATGTTCGTAACGCCTTCGTTTTGAAGTCGATTAAAACCGTACGCATGTTTTATAGCTATTGCCCCTGCCATCAGTCATGGTGCACTGATAGGTATTGACAAGACGTTTCCAGACTGCTCAAACAAGGGATTACAGAGGCATTTTAAAAGCTCTCGCAGGATGTCAGAGTTCACTTATGGCCCTTTAAAGAGTCTATAACTCTGGAGAGAAGCTGGCAAATTCTGGCCCGGTTGGGAATGCCAGGAGCGAAGCCTCCTGATCCTGTTCTTTAGATGGGAGAACATCAGATGTGACTTGCAGAAATAAAACCAACAGTTTTTTCTTTCTCACTGCATATGTGCAACAGAGTCGAGGACGTCTTGTCCAAAAGATATCAGAGGGAATGTTATGTTTATTTATAATACAATAGACATCAGTCAGATTGCCTTTCAGTGAGGCTTGGGAATATAGGTCATGTCTGGAACATGTTTCTGTGAAGCTGTGATGTTAAACATCTCATTTTACCCGTGATCTTCATAGTGTACATCCTGTTCCACTGTGAAAGGTATTAGCACCCGTCAAGTAGACAAGATCAGATCAGCCTGTGAAAAGAGATCATACCTGCATGGCACCTATATAGTATAATATTAAGGAAATATTGGTTGATATTGCATATTCAATTGTGCAAAATCTCCAAAGAAATATCCCTGTTCATACTGAATATTCTAATGTTGTGATGCCTAAATTCAAATTTTTAGTTGTTTCTTAATGTTTTTAATTTATTTAGACAAAATAGTATATATTTTCAGTATCTCCCACGTACTGGTTATCAGCCATATAACATCAGCTTATCTATCAGATAAAATTTTAATATTGGTGCATCCCTATATTTAAATGTTTTGGATATTTTAAATGTGTGTCTTAGCTGTGCATTACTGTGTCTTTTTAAAATGGATGACTTTTTTAATGCATATCCTAATCAATCAAATAAACACTTGAATGCTGTCCTTTGATATTAGAAATGTAAATTGGTTGTTTCATAATGATAAGATCCGATCTGACTCTCTTAGACAGCGATACAATATTTGCTGATACTGTACCTCAAAACATGCCGCAATGCAATTATGATTTAATTAGATTCAGGGGCCTTTCATTGATACATCGATATTATGATAGTATGTGCCTATTATACACAACCAGTTACATTTTAATTAACTCATAAATGCAACCAAAAACATAAACATTTAATTAATTGTTACACCACGAATAGAAATCAAGTCGTGTTTTATTTTGAGTTTATTTAGACAAAATCATGTAGAACTGTAATATCGGCTGTCTATTGTTTATTAACCTGTACATGAAAATAATTGGTCATTTATTTTATCGTCCAAAATTTTCTTATCAACCTTTCATGCTTCTTTCGAATCCTTTCCAGTTTTCCCACCCAAGCGCAGAACCAGGTTGTTACAGTGGAAGCGGGTCATCTCCTTAACCTCTACACTTTATCTTGATCAGATTTCCCTCTGGCTGGGGGTGGGGTGGCGGTATGCCGTGGAGCTATTGAAATTCCAGAGCTGATTTCACATGTTTTACATTGCCCTCATTCTGATCCCTCCTCTGTGACTCATTTTTGGGCCTACACTGGGGTGTAGAACACAGAGCAGGTGATAGGCGAACTCTTCCCGGCTGACCAGATCTCTACTGGAAAAACAGGAATAAGGAGTGAAGGAGGGATGGCTGGCAGTTGGTCCCGTCCGAGTCGGTTCCCATGTCTTGTTTTGAATTTAATGGGCTGAGACAGTGGGAATCTGACAAGTTTTGTTTAATTTACAAGAAGATGGGCCTGTTTTTGTAGTTTCTCCCCAGGTCACATACCAAGGAGTGTGTGTGTGTGAGAGAGTGTGTGTGTTTGTGCATGCATAGAATGGTTTCACGTTTCCATTACCTAGCAATGGTGTCACTGTTGTTAAGCTGGCTTGGCGTCTTGTGTTGTGTTATCTGCCCTACCTATCCTGATGTTTGTGTTTGAAAAGATAGTATCTTGAAAGAAATTGCACGGTGCCTTGCCTTTGATATGGAATTTAGTTGGTTATGTCTCACTCACGTATGTGCCTACTCACGTCTATGATTTGAAGCTTCCCATCTACGTCATATGTTTCAAGAACATTTTTTCTAAATTAACTTGTCATTTCATTGGTGAATCCATACTACCATTGCTAAAGAGAACAGAAATTCAAAATTCATCCATTTCATATTTGACTTCAGTACAGTTTTGTCTTGTACTCAAGTACTCAACAGGTCTAGTCATGGGATGTACAATATATTGGCGTTATATTGTTTATTGGCTGACATTAGATATAGATATATATATATTTTTTTACATATATTATTTTAGACAATAACAGATGTTGTACATCTTTTCCTCTACATTTAGATGACCTATGCTGTCATAACGCTCATTTAAAGTTTTAAAAAAACTATCATTGTTAAATATAATTTACCAAAATTCTAAATATCCATTTTTTTTCTTTACATTGTAATATTGTGATGTGTAAATTCACTTGTAGCATTTCAAACCAATGATTTAAATTTTTATTATTTTATTTTTGTTTTATTTAGACAAAATATTAATATTCTCTTCACTTAAGGTACAGTCACATTTACCATTGATTGTCGAAATGCCGCTAATGAAATCCAGTTATTTCAGTGGCAATTGAGAAATGAATAATTTCACATGTACTTTCAGTGCTTTAGTAATTTCCCTTTGCAAATTTTGCATTGGGTTCAAGATTGGTGAGTTTTGACACACAAAATTGCAGTGCTGACCAACAGAATGGTGTTCATCTTAGCGATGTCGACTTTGCCAGTTTTGTATAACTCTAAATCGCAAAATTGCAAATGTAACCACACATTTAGGATTCATCTAACTTTTTTTTAAAGCAAGCAACCAATTCCAAAATGAAAAATTCAGCCTGTTTTTGACAAGTTTTAGTATAATTGCATAAGTTTCAGTTTGACTGATCATTGGTGTGACCTCTTGGCCATCCCTACCTCTGATAATACATGCCACTCGTGCAATTACCGATCCAAACTTGTGAGCCAAAAGATTTCAGTCACAGAGACTCTGGAACGAGATAGATAAAAGAGTGACAAATAGATAAAAGATCATTTATCTGCAAGTGGTGTAAGGTAGTTATCTCCTTGCCTTGGCCCCCAGGTTTGATCTTGGCTTTTTCTCCAGCTAACCTCAACCTGAGGAATGCCACAGTCTCTTCCGTGTGTCACTCAGGAATTTCCCATCCTTTAAACGAGGAGAATGCAGCGCTAATATATAACCAATTACACAAGTAGCATTTCCTGTGTTCCTTTGAGATTTTATTTCAAGCTCAAAGTGCCAATCAAGGCTGGAATGCCAGAACATGATTCTTATTTGCTAAGGGTCAGTGCACCATTGCCCCTACATTCTAAAGGCCCATTGTTCCCAAGAGCCGGGAGACTCCATAACCCTCGGCCCCTGCTCTCTTACCCCAGAGCCCCCACATCAAGGGCCCGCACTGTTTACACAGCATCCGCTCCCAGAATGACCTGCCACGTAAAGGATTAAATAAGGTAGGGCCCTCGCAGCAAAGGACAGAGCGATTCAATCACTGCCACAGATAGTTAGGCTGAATGTGAGAGTGGGAGAGGGAGAGAAGAGGCGACTTGGGTCTGGAAGCTTTTTGTGCAGCGAACAATGGTGAGATTGCTTTACAGAGACGCCGAGAATTCTGTTAAGAAACAGAAATGCAAAAGAGTTTCTCTTTGAGAACGCTTTCTGGAAAATTCAAAGCACCATCTGATATTGGAGTACAGACTTAATTCAGGTGGAATAGCAATATTCGTTTTATTAAATGTACTAAATTAGCCTGTAAACTAAATTAACGTGATGGTGTGACAGTTGATGTTAACACTGCTTCAAGATTTCACAGTTAAGGGGTGAGGGATGTGAGCCACCTGTATAGCGGGTTAATAATGAACATCTTCAGAGTCAAGCAAAAGGGCACGATGGGAAATGAACCCTCTCTGTGCAATCAATGGCTAATTAATGGAAACGTGATCATTTTGAGCATTGCAGATGCAGGGAGAATCTGGAATAATGGATTATAATATCCATCCCATTCCCCTGCAAATGCAAGAGAAGCGTTAATTTTTACAGAGATTTTTTTGTTTGTTTTACCTCTAAAACAATGAGAAAAACATCATAATGATTGAAAACTGATTCAAGTTAATTTTATTCAAACTAAAATGGCATCTAATTTTAGACCGAGAACCAACTTAAACAAAGTATGTAAAATGTTATTAAAACATATAATCATTTAACAAAAACGTTATATAACATTTAACAAATATAATGAGTAGGGCTGGGCAAAAATACAGATTTCTCGATTTATTCGATTCTCATTTTTACATTCCAAGAATCAATTAGTCTAGCCTGTTTTCAGTTCATGAACGGAACATTGTAGTGCGCCTCCCATTCAATAATTTGCAATAAGCCTTACTTTTGCTATGAAACAAAGTCTCAGATTTCAAATTCTGTCCATTTTGATACAACATTCAAACGATAAATGCCGTTTTGGCGCTGTTTAATGTGGAGTGACAGATCGCTGTAGCCCTCACAGTTCAAGAGAAGCAGCACGAAATAAACAGCACGAAATAAACATGAATGAACATCCGAAGGTATGTTAAAAGAAAGAGTACAACTCACCAAAATCCGTATCCTGTCTCATGTAATCGCTCAGTGTTTCAGCCACGGAAAGACGTCACAGCTTGTAAAAAATGTCACATAACGTCACATTTACCTCAGGAAAAAATAAATAAATATTCAGTGACCATATGCTCATTAGTCAGCGAGAAAAATTAACTCTAGAGAGGAGCATTTACTAAATATATGTATCATATAACATATTTATTATACTTTTTACTGTTCTTCAGTGTTTAATTTATGTTTGAATAAATCCGTTTTATGACAGTTTTTTATGACAGCCACCATTTCAAAAAACGATTGGAGTAGAAGTGTAATGTAATCTTAGCTTTATTATTAGAAAATCTTCATTGAGTGTAATTTAAGCATTTGTATACAAATCAGTTAATGTTAACCTTCAATATTATAGTAGTACCAACTGACTCATGTCATGTATATATATATCCAAAATAATCTATATTGAATCGAATCGAATTGCAAGCTTGTGAATCAGAATTGAATCGAGTCGTGAAATTTGTGTCAAAACCCAGCCCTAATAATGAGTACATTATTGTAATGCAGTGTTATGAATTCTAATGTCAATCCCCAACATTATTGACTGTGATATCGATTATTTGAAACCTAGGTATTCTTACATTGCTAAAATGTTTCGTTATTTTCTCATCACATTTTTGTCAGCAGTATATTTGGATTAAAACTGTTTTACTATAGTCATGATGCACATTTTGCATCTTGTATTCATTATCCTTGATGAAATATAAAAACCGTTCGTCGGTAATTTCTTTGCAAGCTGTTTTACCACTGCATGCAACCCTTCCCATCTTATTTCATGCCTTCTCATTCCAATTCATGGTGTACAAGAGAGCTCAGGACATTTTGGCATTATATATTATTTTCCAAACTTCTATTTATTTCTTCCCTCTGTAAAAGATCTTCCTACTCCAGGTGGATGACAGCATGACGGTGAAAGTGAGCATTGCTGCAAGAGTGTGGCATGAAATGAGAGCTGCTGGATGCTGACCATCTCCCTCAGCTGTGTCTTTAGGAGAAGTGTCTGACATCTTCACGCTCGCAGTGGAAGTGAACAGGCAGACGGTGTGCATTGTTAGCATGAAGGGCATTCTATCTATTCCTCTCTGTCAGAGACATCAGCAGCTGTAGAAAAGCTCTGCACACATTCAGATTGATTCTGCTTCAATGGCAGTTGATTAGATTTCACTTAGCTTTTATTTTCTTTGGCCTCTGGTAATAGAGCCATTCCAAAGAAAAAAAAAACTGTTTGGATGAATTTGCTTTTGTAAAATCAGTTTATTGTGCAGACAAACACTGCAACACAGGAATTGAAAGCAACCAAAAGAAGAGGTACTTTGGCAGCTGTTGCTGGAGAAGTCAAAGTTTCCGCTACTTCATTATCGGTTATTGCCAAATTACCTCAGAATGCGACTGTCACAATTCGCTCCCTAGTGGCATTTTAATAAACAATTAGTTTGTTTGTGAAGCTGACGTTTTATCCAAACAGACCTGTGATGTTTCTCTTTTCGTCTCCAGTACAAAAACAGTACAGAAAGAGCACATTTCCTCCTCTTATTGACCGTGGTGGAATGAATGAATAATAAATGAATAGCTATAAAACAAATGACTGCCAATACTTTTGCCTAAGGCTGCAGTGTTAAACAACATAAATATTTATAAAGTTAGACTCTACAGAAGTAGCAAGTAGTGTTTTCATATAAGAGAAAAGACACAAATTTTTGACAGTTCTCACCTCGCGCACATAATTATGATCAGAATACATCACATTCTGATTCGCATATTGTGTAGTTGCACAAGTTGAAATATTTCAACCCATCTGTAATTATCGAATATATAAATCTGCATTTGCAGTCCACGTTTGACTCACTTTTGGAAACAAATGACTTTGTGTCTATTGTCTGTCGTAAGCAGTAAAAGGTGGCTCAAGTCATTGTGGCATCAATCAGATTAGCTGATTACAGTTTTTGTCATTGAGGATGATTCAAATAACTTTTTACAGATGCTGCAAGTACGATTTGAAATGCATATTTCAGTGCATATTTCAAGCATTTGAAATTGCAGAAATAGTTGTAGAAAGCAATGGCAGCAGCTTGATTACTAATTAACCAAACTTTGTATGGCAGACATTATTCATAATTGTTTAGAACTGCTTCCACCAACTTATTAAAGATTGTAAGAATTCCAGTTGGTCTCATGCATACAGACATTCAAACTAGAACACATCAGATCAGTCGCGTCATGTGCTCCATACATTCTTGCATCTACGTTTGTATAAATTCAAGAGATAATGAAAAATAGAACTGCCTTAATTTTGAGTGCTTTAGCAGCGTGTGAATTCTGAATTGTTTGACCCGTGACTTGCTGCTCAAATGCAGAAACCAGATTGAAACAAGGGGGTCAGTGCTGTTTGCTCTCTAAACTGCTGTCTTTGCGACTATGTCGGGCATGCCAAGAATTCCACTGATTATTGTGTGTGCCGATATGGCTCAAAGGTATGCAGTCACGTTAACAGAAACCTGACCTACCTGTCTGATCGAAACTACACCCACGCGTTATTAAGCTCACAATGCTTGTGTGGGAAACAATGAAACGGTCTTGGAAGCTAATTCCTTCCCAGATAGGGGATGGAGATGGACAGCTTTGAATGAAATGAGGTATGTGAAGAGAAATGCCAAGGTCTTCTCTTCATTCTGTGTTCTGTGGTTGCCAGGATATGCTTAGATTTCTTTTATATATATATATATATATATATTTTCAGACACCACTGGCAAACAGCTTTTGATGATTTCTATTTGCTGCTGCTGCCTCAAAATGCTCTATTTTTACAACATTCAGTACCTTGTGTTTGGTTATTGCAGACAGCTGAGAAGACTCAATAAAATAATTAATTTTTAAATTCTTACTGTTATGTTGTACAACGTTGCATTGCAACATTGCTTGACTTTTTTTATTATCATTTTTCTAGGATGATTTGTATCCTCAGCATATTATTTTTTTACATTCAGAAATGCATGCATTCAAATAAATGCACATTTCACTTCGATGTCTCAATGAAACAGATTTGTTTCCCAGTCCTAGTGGAAGTGCATTCCTGAGGGCTTTTGTGGCTCTTGTTTTATCCTCCCTGCCTGGCCCAACCCAGCTGTGGGAACAGGACTATGGGGCGTAACTTCATGCCCAGTCCTCTCACATACTTAAACACACGCATGCACGCACATATCTGTTCACATACAGTATACAGCATACTCCCTCCTTTGCCACAATAAAATAAATAAATAAAAAGACTTTATAATGCACCTGTACACAGAAAATGCCCTGTCTTGTGCTATTTAAAGATTAACCCATTTGTTTTATGGATCATTTGACTAACGACATGAAGTTTAACAGACTTTTCTGTGTATGTTTTTTTTTTTGATAAATTTCAGATAATTATGTAGTCAAATATTCATTAATATTGAAAAATGTCTGTAGTTCATGAAAAAATGTAAAAATTCAAAGTTTCATAGTTCTAAATTAAACTAAATGACATTTAAGTAAAACATGATAAAATATTTTGTACTCAATTTATTTCACAGATGCAACTCAAAATAGAAACTATATATTGGTTGTAGATATATGTAGTTTGCTACTGAGTCCCCAAAATGCATCTTTCTCCATTGATGACCATTCAAAAGTAAATGGCATTATATTAGATGTTGTACTTATGTCTGATTTTTTCATTTATTTAATAATTTATATATTTATTTATTTTAAAAGTGTGAAAATGCGTCACAGCACAGGAGTCAAGTCAAGTTTTTATAGCACTTTATACAATAGAGATTGTTTCGAAGCAGCTCTATCTGAGGCAAATTAAATTTCTTCTGTAATGCAGCTCTAAGACAATCGTGTCATTATTCAGTTCCAGTCAGTGTTGATTCAGTTCAGTAGCTGTGTAAAGTTCATAAATTATAAAACAATTTCAATTCAGTTATAAACAGCTCTGCTGAAAACAGTAGTGTCGATATTCAACTTGAGACAGTTCAGTGTTGATTCAATTCAGTTCAAAAACTTAATGTTGCAAAATCCATCAGAACAATAGTCGCAGGATAGTCGCTAGTAAAAGCCTTGTGGTGTTTTTCAATGTCGTCAGGTTGTTGCTTTTCTGCAGCTCCCAATTAATTCGTCACATGACATGTATGACGAGGATTAGCCAATCAGAGCTGCCAATTTCAGCTACTTCAGTGTGCACTGCAGTATACATCAGATGGCCACTGAACTGTGGGTGGGTGCGTCGTCTGAGACTTAGTTTGATAGATCCAAATGATGCTTTCTGTCGTCTCGTCAAACCCACGTGCGGGACCTAAACTCAGACTGTGCAACTGTGGCTACAAGCAGGCATCAGCCAGTACAGTCAAACCGGCGCATAATCTGGCAGAGTGCCGCATGCAGCTCTCAGCCAGTCCTCATTAACCTGTCGTATCCTCAACTCAGACCTGTGTGGATGACGTCCTTTGAGGAGCCAGGAGTGTGTGCTCATTAGACAAGCCCACACACACTGCCTACCTCGGGTCAAGAGCATCTACTGTAGCCCCCCTCTCCGTTCCCCTGGCTGATTGATGCCGTTAAGATGTCACAGCATTTCACGTAAAGCCCTCCACTTTAGTCATGATGAGTAGGCCAGGTGAGAGGAGCACAGGACAGCCGCGCTAAGAAGGCCACCAATTTCAAAAAACATTTTTCAAGTAGACTAATTTCCATGTCTGACAAACATTAGGCTTACTCTCCTCACATTTTCCTAGCTTACAGGCCTGCTGGAAATTTAGGCCTAAATAATAGGAAAATTAGGCCTACTGTATGTGGGGAAAAATGCATTATGAAACCGATCAAATTAAATGAGCCCTTGAGAGTGATCTTTTACATACAATGCTCTTATCATGTTGGTTTGAACTATGCTTTGCGCTGTTGGCATTTTCTTTGTTTTGGCTCCATGCAGTGGCTTTTCTAAAGGGTCGATGACATTCTCTGCCCTTTCCAGTTTACAGTCTGATTATGTCACATCAGCTTGTGAAAGCCCACTGATGTCAGTGGTGCGGTAACAGCTCGCTTCTCTGAATTTTTTAAATTATGTACTCTAAAAGAACATTGTTGCTAGGTACTCGAGTAACCTTGTCCAATTTGATCTCTTTTATGATCTGTAAAATCATGGGTTTTACAAACAAAAAGAATTTTTTCCCTTTTACTTTTTTAACAATAAATAGCTGGAGTTCTTTAGTTCACCATGCAAAATGACCTGTGTCAGATGATGGTTATCTTACTCATAAAACAATAATTCAGTTCCTGTATAATTTCATGTTAGTATCACACAGATTTTTTAAATACAAGAAAATAGTGTTTCCGTTTTTTGTTTTTTTTTTTACGTCAAAATTTTACATTTAATTCAATGTTACTTGCTGCTTCTTTGTAATTGTTTATGATATTTTCTATCAATTTCTGAGTGAAATTTTTTTTTTTTTTTTTTTTAACAGGATTTTTTTTAACGCACTTTTTAAATGTAAATCTCACAAACTTTTTAAGATTCCAGTCAAAGAATGCAAAATCAATACAAATGGTCTGCGTAAATATCCAGTAAGGTGTGAGTGTGTGGGCTGGCCTGTTCAATATTCAAATAACTTTTTTACACATTTATGGCATTATAAAATGTTTCAAAGTGGACCGACCCGATAAACCGTCCTCCTGACTAGCAAAATAAAAGGGCAGGGGACAGTCTTATCTGAGTTATATTTTCTTCTGTGACCTTGGAAACCATTTGATTAGGGCACATGAAACGCTTGCGGCAAAATCATTTCTCGTTTTCTGACTAAACGTGGCATGGTTTTATCGGTTTACCCTGAACTGATCAGCTGGGATCCCAGCAGCCCTCACACGCCACTGGTGGTGTGGAGAGATCATTGTACTGTACAGAGAGTAGCCTAGAAACTTTAACGTCACATCATATCTCTTTACCATTGAAGGCCTCAGCTGGTGTTTAGAGAGAATTCTTGTTGACTGTAGGCAGAGAATAAAACCATGGCCAACATGGCAGGTGTGATATTGGCAGTGATTTATTTATTTATTATTTCTTTCATTTTGCATCTTCACACATTTTGCTCAGTGTGAATTCTAAGTTGATTTTTTGCCTTTGTGTCAGATAATATAACATTATTTAATTTGAGGAAGAATAACTTATTGGACAGATTTTTGGGGGTTTTTTCGATAATGAAATGACTTCTGTTAATGGTACATTTATGCATAATGATGGAATAAGTGCAAATAAACCCGCTTCTGACTTTGATAAGCTCTTTTTATAAATTACTAGCTGAAACAATGAGGCTATTTTTTTCCATTTTTGCAATTAGACCAATGTTCTGGATTTTTTTTCTTTTCCTTTTTTGTCTTTCCTTATGTTGATGGTATCTGTACTACAGATGACAATTTTCCATTAACCATTATCTTATCTTCTCAAATTAGGTCAGGAAGTCATTGCCTTATATAGCTACAATTGTGAAAAGATAGTGTTTAGAGTCTTTGAAATTCTGTGATGAAGCATTGGTTTAAATAAAGTTATTGATTTAAAAAAAAATCAAATCATCTATTAAAAGAATAGAATTGGTGTTAGATGTTTCTGTCAGTTCAGGTATAGAAATGGAAAAAAATTATCTTAAGGATCAGATGTTTTGACTCTCCCTAGTTAGATACAGTATATGTGTAGAAGGTCTCAGTTTTTCAGTATATCCATATTGATCTATCAGAAATGTATAGCATTGACATAAACTTTGCTTTGAACATGCTGAGTTTCTTCGGAAACTGCAATGAGTATGGGCAACAGGATATGATGTCACCCTCTAAACAATGAACAATAATGTATATATTATTATTTATATAATACCATTCAAATGTCTGTTTTATATTTTCCTGTGATGGCAAAGCTGAATTTTCAGCAGCATTATTCCAGTCTTCAGTGTCTCATGGTCCTTCAGAAATCATTCTAATATGCTGATTTGCTGCTCAAGAAAAATTTCTTATTATTATCAATGTTTAAAACAGCTGCTTAATATTAGGAAACTAATCCATTTTTTCCAGGATTATTTACTGAATAGAAAGTTCGAAAGAAAAGCATTTTTTGAAATAGACAACTATAATGTAACTTTTGCTCAATTTAATGCATCTTTGCTGAATAAAAGTATTATTTTCTTTCACAAAAACAATCTTACTGACCCCAAAGTTATGAACTGTAGCATATATTTATAAAATAACAACATTGCAAATTATGTTGCTTCAAAGCTTGTACTCTTTGTATTGAGCCAAGAGATGTGATGTTTATATGCCCTGTTTGTCAAATGTGTTTTCATTAGGTCAGAGATCACCGAACTTGAACTTTGGTACACAGTAGAAGATGAAACTTCTTCACGTGCTTGCATTTCCATTCTCCCACATTTGCACGCGTATTGTAAGTGCACTGAGCTCAAAGTCTGCTGTGACCGCACCTTAAGCCTTCCGCTCATTAGCTGGATGTTAGCTGCTTCTCAAGGAAGATGTGCTTATTTTGACAGTCTGGCAGCCTGAAATGAGTGGAATCACTTTGTTCTGTTACAGCAGTATTTTCGCCTACCAGATATGGTTCCAGAGACCACAGTGATTATTAAATCTAATATTCTGTTTAAAGCCTTTAACTGAGTGCACTGAACTGCGTTCAGCCTTTCAATTAATTTGTAAGTTGTTTGGCAGTGACCCAATAATAAACTACAAAATGTGACCTGAACCTGCATTATCTTTTTGCCTTTGTATTGAGAGATAAAATGTGTATAATAGTGTGTTTCATGACTTGCCAGCCGAGTTTTCTGTCGTCAGTTCTGTGGTCTGCACACCCAGTGTTCTCCCCTCTGCATGTGTTTAGCATGCCGTGTCTCGGGAAAAACCACCACAACTATGTCATGCAGACATTTATTTTTGCCTTGTAAAACTACCCAAATGTTGTGGCATTTTTTGAAAATAGTCTGTACCGTTTGTGATACAAAAACCGGCCCGGGGAAGGAGTTTCTGAGGCAATGCGAGACCTTTGCGGAAGGCATACGATGAGGCAGTTGACCGTCAGCTGAAATGTTTTAATTGATGTGAAAAAAGACTTGATAACACTGGACGTCACTCAGCCCACACTAAAGCAAACAGATTTGAACGTGTCAAAGGCCTTTGACGTCCCTCTTGCAGCGTAGGTCATTTTATCTTCGGCTCGGACGGACTGTGGTTGAACCGCTATGAAGAAACCATTCCCTCCCTCTTTCATTTGGCCGTCTCTCTCTCTCACACGCCACCTCGTTTTGCTTCCTTATTCGTGGTGTGCATAACCTCACAATTATTCAGCAGATCCACACAACTCTGTGTTGTTTGTTCATTGCTGTTGGTTATGGAAGCCTATGACGCCGCTGGCATGTCTGCAAGAGAGACTTCAGTCATGTGAGAGCAATAGTCTAGTCTCTGTGTGGTATTCCTGCCCCTTCAAATAAACAAACACACAGGCTGATTTGCTGACCTCTAGGTTAGTGACAAATGTACGTCATACATCACCGTCACCTTTGAAACTACCAAGTCATTCACACACCGGCCTGCCATCAAAGACCAAAACACGTGGGTTTAGTTTGAATTTATTTGTTTATTTGTTAAAGTGCCATATATCCTAGATATGTTTTGAATTTAATGTTTGCCTGGGTCTTTATGCTGTCTAACACATCCTGGCCCTGTTTGTAGTCCAATAATGACTTCCAAACAATTTAGAAGTAAGAAAGTCAGAATAAGCAGTATGATGTGGTCTATACAGGTAACTCAATTAACTAATAACAGCATTAATTAATTCTGACTTAAAATATGGTGTTGTGGTGCTGTTTACTCACAACAACAACAATAGTCAACAATTTCACAACAATAGTCACCAAAACTGCCAATACATGATGTTAATTAGTTAGCACTTTTCAATAAAGTTTAGGTGACTGAACTAACAATAAACAACAATTTTACATGATGTATTAATGTACATATAGGTAAATGATAAGTTCCATGTTGAAAAAAACAGCATATGATGGTTAGGTAGGTTTTGAAGCTGGGATGCTGGTTTAAGCTGGTTTATGCTGGTCCTTTGCTGGTTTATACTGGTCCTTCCTTAGCTGGTCATGTGCTGGTCCTAAACTGGTCCGACCAGTTTAAACCAGCTAAGGACCAGCATAAACCAGCAAAGGACCAGCATAAACCAGCATCCCAGCTTCAATACCTACCTAACCAGCATATGCTGTTTTTCAATAGGGTTATAAATATACTATTCTTATTTCATGCTTTCATGAATTCCAACTTGTCACATACTACTTACGCTAGCATGCATGTGTTAGCATTTACATTAATTACCTTAAAAGGTGAAGTATTATGCATTTACTTCTTTGGCTGCACATTCCTCTCTATTTTGCTGTATATGAAAGTCAGAGATTTTTCACAAAGTTCTTCCACTTCTTCTGTAGAGCAAATGACAGTGGGCAAAATTAGTCCAAAGTGCATGAATGGATGCACTACACACCTTAAACAATCTATTTTTAACATGGTATGGTTTGGAATGCAATAATTCTTATCTTTTTTATTAGAAAATGTAGCTAAAAATAAGCAAACTACATCTTCAGGTAGTAAGAGCACTGACTGGATATTAATTATTTTTTTCTTGCACGTCAAAGATACCTATTGCGAAATTGAAAAAAGATAGATATAATTGTTTTATATTTAAATTTTTTTTAAATATTTTTAATCTTAAAAGGGAAAAAATGCTTTCTTTTAAGCGCCAAATATAAGAGGAAAATATTTAACCAGTACATGCTTGGGTTATGATAGACACATCTCTCTGGAATGTACCAAATTCAGCTTTTACTCTGTCACATTTAACATGTTTTTATTTTGCCAGTGCAATCATTTGAAATAAGGAGCAGGGAAAATCATGCAGCAAGAGCATAATTATGGGCACAATCATTCAAACATTTTGACATCTTTGATATGCACGATTCATTTGGACTTTGTGAATGCATTTCGAATGATGCCAGATTATTTGCTTTGGATGGAGGCATCTTGTAATTTACTGCAGCATGTTAAGGTTCATTTTGTTCATAAGAAGAGCTCTTAAAGTATTCTCACTGTTTGTTTGTTTATACAGTATGTACCAGAAAGATGATGTGCATCTCATATAGGAAACCAGGTGCATTTTTAGCAGAAATTGTGATATCCAGTTAGTAAATATAGGCACGGCAGTCTTGAGAAAAGAGTAAAAAATGTGCAAATTCAGTAATCATTTACTAACCCTCACGTAATTTCAAACCCATCTGATTTTCTTTATTCTCAAAAATTCATCTTTTGTGTTTTACAGAAGGAATATGAGGACTGGGACTGTCAAGCTCAAGCAAAAAGACAAAACAAGCACTACATACAGTAAGTGATCTATGCACTATATTCAGATGTAAGTTTTCTGAAGCTATATGAAAGTTTCTTACACCTGAGTGATAATTTTCAGTGAGCTGTTAACTGCTGCAACGAGATCATTGAGACTGTGAACAAATCCTTGAATGAATCACAGAATCATTGAAAAGATCTAACTCAAAAGACCAATTCTTTTACGAATGTTAATAAATTGGTCTTTTGAGTCTGTTCTTTTCAGTTCAATGACTATTTTGTTCAGTATAACTTTTGTGAACATACCAAGGAGAACCAGGTTAGATATCAAGATTTTCAGTGGACTTTTTGATCTATTTCTTACACAAACTTTATCTTTAAACTTCAAAAGACTTATAGATTATAGTGCACAAATAGCATGAACCACTATTATGATACTTTTATGGCATTTAATTTATAATTCCAGGGCTTCTTATAGTCCCAGTCCACATTTATTTTCATTAAATTGAAAAGAGTGACAAGGATATTCTTCAAAAATTTGTATTCTACAGAAAAAAGTATTACAGGTTTTATAATGGTGTGAGAGTGAGTTTTTGGTTGAACTATTCCATTAACAGTAGGAGGAAGGGGCTGTTCACACAGAACGTGTTTTTCCATTCCAATGCACTACATTTCCATTGTTTTTCTATGTGAACACGTGGTAGACGGACGTGTATGACCATTGTGCCTGCGTCTTGCTCCTTTTGCAGCATCTTGTGCATGAGCGCCACGTTTTTAAGACACCGTGTCAAGTTTAAAGAATTTAAACTTTTACATGCAACGCCACTCATCAGTGTCAGTTCCAGCTGAAATGGCAACTGTTTTATTTGACGGCAACAAGGCGAGGCGATTCATTTTGATGATGTCAGATCTTCTTTAATTGATTTTGCTTTCACAAATCCCATTCACTTCATTTTCACACATGTGGACCTCTAATTATCATTACCACATATTTGGCCATATTTCTGAATTGTCAGTTTATTTGTATGCGCTTGTATGCAAATGCTCAGTGTCATTCGCAATGACTCAACCCCTGTGTTTGCACATCACTTCGGAGCTCTTGCCTCTTGTCTGTCTTCTCTCCAAAAGCAAAAAACTGGAAGAATCCACACAAGAAAACAAAGATCTGCTCAGGCACCTCTTCACCAGTACAGTTCACCGTCTGCTCCGCTCACCTTGAGACGTCCACCCCCCACCTTTCTCACCCCCACACCCAAGAAAATGTGCCATCTAGAAACGGACTATGGCTGAGAGAAGGAGAGGAAAAAAAGAAAGCAATTAGTCATTGATTTCAAAGAGAGTGTATAATAAAACGTTTCCCCCCTAAGGTAAACCTGCGGAAT